>ML416710.1:27114-127727 GCA_005239525.1 Nicotiana knightiana | reverse complement strand
TCGTAGCTGATGATAACTGGATCGCAAGTCGATCTTCGAAAAACATTTGGCACCTTGTAACTGTTCGAACAGGTCATCAATCCATGG
Source organism: Nicotiana knightiana (assembly GCA_005239525.1). NCBI lineage: Eukaryota > Viridiplantae > Streptophyta > Magnoliopsida > Solanales > Solanaceae > Nicotiana > Nicotiana knightiana. The sequence goes on along the minus strand of ML416710.1, from coordinate 127,640 downwards.
AAGAGGATACTTATTCTTGATAGTGACTTTATTTCGTTGCCTGTAGTCAATACACATCCGCAAGGATCCATCTTTCTTTCGAACAAAGAGCACCGGAGCACCCCATGGGGATGTACTTGGCCTAATAAAGCCTTTATCGAGCAAGTCCTTTAGTTGTTCCTTTAATTCCCTTAGCTCTGCAGGAGCCATTCTGTAGGGAGGAATGGATATAGGCTGCGTATCAGGAAGCAAATCTATAGCGAAATCGATTTCCCTTTCGGGGGGAATTCCTGGAAGCTCGTCAGGGAATACCGTCGGGAATTCATTCACAATAGGAACCGACTGAAGAGTCGCTGGCTCCTTATCTATATCACTGACATGAACCAGATGGTATATACAGCCTTTAGAAATAAACTTCCGAGCCCTAAGGTATGAAATAAACTTACCCTTGGGTGAGGCTGCATTACCTTTCCATTCAAGGACAGGATCACCAGGAAAATGAAATCGGACCAACTTTGCATGACAATCAATATTAACATAACAAGCTGCTAACCAATCCATACCCATAATGACATCGAAGTCTAGCATAACCAATTCAAATAAATCAACAGAGGTTGGACGGTCGTTAATTAAAATTGTACAACCTCGATAGACATGACTAGCTACAATAGAGTCGCCAACTGCGTAGACACCTCAACTGACTGTAGAAAAAACTCATATCTCATGTCAAGCTTACCAGTAATAAATGGAGTAATATATGAAAATGTAGAGCCGGGATCTATCAATGCATAAATGGCATGAGAATGTATTGTCAATGCACCTGTGACAACATCTGGAGATGCCTCTAAATCCTCTCGGCCTGTGAGTGCATAAAAGTGGTTCTGACCACCACTAAAACCTGAGGTGTCTCCTCCACCTCTCCCCCTACCATGGCCCTGAGTAGGCTGTGGACCTGGTTGGGGAGCACGGACTAAGGGCGAAGAGGCTGCTGTGGATCCTGAAGTCTGAACTGGTGTACCTCTGCCTAACCCCAGGCACCGGCTAATAAAATGTCCTGTCTGCCCACAATGATAACATCCACTCGAACCCTGTCTACACTGCCCGGTGTGGAACTTACCGCACTGAGTACATGGAGGAGTAGGCTGTCTCATCTGTGCGGAACGCTCGTGTCGACGGCCCTCAGGTTGGCCTGAGCTCTGCCCCTGTCCTGACTGAATATAACGATCAAACCGCTGGCCCTGTATCTGTGGTGGGAAACTACCTGCTGATCGAGGTGGATATCGATGGAGTGGGGGCCTAAAATCACCCCATGGCTCCCTATAAGACCCCATAGTATGAGCCCTCTTACTCTTCTCCCTATCCCTGCGAGTATCACGAATCCGATGGGAAAGGTCCTCTGTAGTCTGAGCGAAATCCTGTATGCGGGAAATATCTATATCATCCGATAGGGATGCTACCCTACAGTCTCTAATCAGATGATCCCCCAAAACCATCCACATAATGATGAACTCTAGCCCTCATTGTACATACGATATCTGGTGCATACCTCGCCAAAGAATTAAACTTATGGCTATAATCCTTCACACTCATATCCCCTTGCTTCAGGCTAAGAAACTAGTCAAGACGGGCCTCCCGAGCCTCCCGTGGAAAATAAAAGGCTAAAAATTCCTCAGAGAAGTCCTCTCATTCTGCTGGCGGAGCATCAGGTCCTCTAGATCTCTCCCATGTCTCATACCATAGGAAAACTACATCACGTAGTCGAAAAGAAGCCAACTCCACAGCCTCGGTGACGGAGGCATGCATCACCCTCAATACTCTATACATATGATCTATAAATTCCTGGGGATCCTCAGTGGAACTGGATCCTATAAATAATTGAGGGGCCAAGTGAAGAAACTCTCGTACCGTCAAACTTCCTGTCCGATCTCTTCGGGCATCTGCTCCCGACTCTAGCTGTCGCTCATGAATAGAAACCATCCTAGTCAGTAACTGAACTGCCTCCCTCACCCCCTGCTCCCCAGTCTGTGATGGGAGAACAACAGGTGCTGGAGGTTCTGTGTCTCTAGCTGCCTCAGGTACCAATGGAACTGGTGGGGCTGGGGGTATTGCATCTCCCTGGGCTCCAACAAGTGCTGGGGAAGCTGAAACTAGGGGTACTGGAGACTCACTGTGTGCCTCTAAGGGAAATCTATCCCTCTGACCCGGTGGGGAACGACTGGTATTTTCCCCGGGATCCATACCTATCTCTCGCTGTGCCATCTCCTGAGCGTAGGTAGCCTGTTAGATAAGAAACACAAAGCACGATTTAGATTTCATATGTTCTTATAACTTCGCTCTATAGCACGATCTATTAATTGAAAGAAACGTAACCATTCCTAAATGCCTCATAGCCTCCTGATTATAAGTGTGGTGCACAACACACCCATAAGCAAGACACTACTAGACACGGCTTGTGGACTCCCTGGGATACGACCTGCTCTGATACCAAGTTTGTCACGCCCCAAACTAGGGGAGGCACGACTGGCACTCGATACTGTATTCGATCGAGTTAGCCACTAAACATACTAGCTAACTAAACTGGGGGCCCAACAGATCGGGCAGCACAACATCTGAAATACTAAGCCTGGACCGTTAAGGTCATGACCTGAATAACAATAAGCCATATAAACAAAGGTAGATAAGCCAAAATAATAAAGTACTAGTTGGACGACGAGGCCGTGACTGAAGACATACATGCTTACACACATATATATACATGCCAAGCCTATGGGCTGGAGACTGAAAGCTGCAAAAAGAAACCCAAAATACTGTGTCCATAATAGCCTCTAAGAGTGTCATAAGCATTGTCGAGACAAGGCCCCGACTATACCCAAACTATACAACAAAAGTAACCATCCTATGGAAGCTCCAGGAAGAGGTGGAGCTTACCGACTCACAGCTGAACCCCGAAATCCTAGCGGAGGGGTCGATCAGAGTCCCTACCTGGACCTGCACGCACGAAACAAAAATGCAGTGTCCCCAGGCAACGGGACATCAGTACGAATAAAAATGTACTGGTATGTAAGGCAGAAAGTAGAATCATACATAGCTGATGTAAAAAGGGTAATAGAGATACCACCTGACACTGAAACTCTGATAGCCTCCATGGCCGACATCCGACCTCATAGTAATCAAATATGCATGGTATGCTCGTGTAATCGTATGTCATGAATACATATATATTGATGCAAATGCATGACATACCCAACCAAATGCTAGCAATGGCGGTCTCTCCCGGTAGCTAACCGGTATCATATTGCCAACCTGTGGCCATCTGTACAATATATATAGTCTTTCGGGCAAATAGGCCCCTTACCTCCGATTATAGCTCGAAGTCCATGCATAATATGCCATGTATGATATGAACTTTGAATGCACATAATAGGCCATAACAAGAACTTAGCCAATCTTGGCTCATTGGTACTCTTGTTCTCATAATCTCATAATCACCTTCGTATCGCATACAAATGTCTCGGTGAACCTCATATGTTTTTTGAATAAGCTTGAAAACTGAACTCGACTTTTAGAAAGATAACTTAACTCTGAAGATGTTCATAAAAAGCTTAAGGTGCTTCACTTAGTCCTTATAGCTGATTTCTTGATAATTAGTAAAAGAAAGTATTTCAAAACTCAAGTGTTTTAGTAGTTTAAACATAAAAAATATATTTGAAGATTTTTGGAAATCGACGTATCACATTAGAGATTTTTAAAATACACTTTAACAAGGAAGAATGACTGATCGCAAATACTAAATGCCTTTATTTTTAAGTCACACAACCCAAAGACGAGTAAGAATTCATATATATGGACATATAGTTAAGAAAGCCGACAAAATAACATATATAGATGTCGAATACCCTATTTAACCGAACGAGTGGAATATCAACCTAATAGCATCATAAAAATACTTCAGCTACGATCCCAATGCCTTTCTCAGAAGGTCTTCCTAGTAATAGAATAGTAAAATACCACATTTGGCATCTTAGGAATTTTCCAGAATTCGTGCTAAAAGGAAGGACGGAGCTTAGCCTTAACATACCTCTCCAACGAACGTCCGAATGCCGGTAGTTCCTTCACGAACGTTGTTCCTTACGTCCTCAGCTTTGCAAACACTATATATATGCATCTGATACGCACCTATAAACAGTTCATAATTGAGTTTAAATCGGCAGATTTTTCATATGACCCTAACTTAACGAAACGTCTGTAGAACTTTGTAAAAACGATCATAAAAGAGTCCGAAGATGATTACCTTGAAAAAACAAGTATAAATCTTGAAGAACCATCAAGAACAACAAATTCCTATCTTCCAAAAATAGCTCCAAACACAGCTAATAGAAGAGAAAAACGATTTCAAAGCGTAGAGATTGCGTTTCTAGGCACGTGGCAAACTTTAACGATAGAAATCGTTAAAAACGCACCTTAATCATTCAAGAACACCATGGAACCCTATATTCAGATTTCTCACTGTTTTGGGACGAAGAAGAAATGTTTTGGGGTCTTAAAAATCGGATTTTCCGACTTATACTGCTTGTTTGACCCGACCCGGTTCGCGACCCGGTTTCAGCCTGGACAGTCCGTGGTAAAACAGTTATAATTTCTTACTCTGATGTCGGTTTGATGTGAGAGTTTTTTGGTTGAGAACTAGACTCATAGACCTTCGATTAGGTAGGTTCTGGGTCCCATAACTCTTTATATATTGGGAGAAATGATCTGATACATTTGACCCAAAGTTTTGAAAATTTATTAGAGAAATTTACGATAACTTTTGCCGACCTTTATTTCGCAACTTGATTGACTCCAAAAATTAACATGTGACCAGGGTGATATTATAATACCTCATAACACATTATTCTTAGCATATTAGACACTCTTAGTCTTATTCCACAGGTGCAAGTTAACTTAAACCTTCCGAGCACGCGGGGTGCTACCCGAGCCATTTTTTTAACCACGAACCTTTATTTAAGGGATTCCTTTGACCTAAAGCTTTAGTTTAGTTCCTTGATATTACCACACATTTTCAGTCTTATTCTCTCAATGTGCTATACCCAATCAGATATACCTAATATAACAAAGCCACGTTATGTATATTACGTAAGAGATGAGGAAAAAACACACGGGGTCTCACAGAATGAAAGTAAGGAGAAATGTACAATGCTTTAGGTGAGTTTGATATGTTATGGTTCGTAAAGTGTGAACAGTTTCAAGACTCCCTATTTATACTCAGAACCAGTGGACCCACCTCCTTACCTGAGCGCGGCCATGAAATTTTGTCGCGGTCCACGCTCTATTACCTTATGCAGATCTGCTTTAAACATATGGGCGCGGTCCGCGGAATATCGGCCGCGGACAAGGAATTACCGCAGTCCGCAAAAATTTGAACGCGACCGCGAACTGTGAAGGGAATTTGACAGACCAACTTCAGAGAGTTGGAATTTTACTCATTTCAACTACGCGACCGCGCACAGAATTCCACGGTCCGCGAAGTGCTCAAGCAGTCTGCGAAATTTTGGGCGCGGTTCGCAAACTTTTGTCACTTAGCCAAATTTCTTCCTTGTCAATTTCCTACACTGCACAACCAATTACTACATACACTTCACAACCAGTTAGTCCAGAACAATGCCTAATCTAAAAAGAAATTCAAAAGAAAGAAAAGCACATGGGTTGCCTCCTAAGCAGCGCCTGATTTAATGTCGCGGCACGATGCATGTTACCATCGTCACTTGAAATGGATCGAGGCCACAACATGGATATCATCAATATTGCCAAGGTATTGCTTCAATTGATGCCCATTGACTCTAAGGATCTCATCATTTTGTTTTTCAAATCGAGAGCACCAAAAGGAGTTATATGCACCACTTTGAAAAGACCACTCCACTTTGACTTGAGCTTTCCCAGAAACATCCGTAACCGAGAGATTAATAGAATAACAAAGTCACCTTTCTTGAATTCTTTGTTCCAGATATATTTATCATGTAAGTACATATTGGAAGCTACATCCTATTCAGGGTTCAATTTCTTCAGCGCCCACATGTCCTTGTGCTCTAATTCAACCGGAAGATGACATGCTTTCCCAAATACCAACCGGTACGGAGACATAACCATTGGATTTTTGTAAGCTGTACGATAGGCCCATAAAGCATCATCAAGTTTTCTTGACCAATCAGTTCGGTTTGCATTGACAGTCTTAGATAGAATGCTCTTTATTTCCATGTTGGAGACCTCAACCTGTCCACTTGACTGGGGTGATAAGGAATTGACACCTTATGATTGATACCATACTTTGAAAGTAAAGTGTCGAAGGATTTGTTACAAAAATGAGTACCCCCATCACTAATGATAGCCCTTGGGGTGCCGAACCTTGTGAAGATATTTTTCTTTATGAAATCCACCACACTCCGTGCCTCATTGTTGGGCAAAGGCACAGCTTCAGTCCATTTAGAAACATAGTCCACATCAACCAGAATATAAGTGTTCCCACATGAAATCACAAATGGCCCCATAAAATCAATGGCCCGCATATCAAATATATCAATCTCAAGAATAGTGGTGAGGGGCATTTCATTCTTCTTGGAAATTCCGCCAGATCTTTGGCACTCATCACAACGCCTAACAAGCTCGCTAGCATCTTTGTACAAGGTAGGTCAATAGAATCCACCGCTTAGGACCTTTGTAGCAGTTCTCGCCCCACCATGATGACCACCATAGGGCGAGGAATGGAAAGCTTAAAGGATACTCAATTGCTATTCTTCCGGAACACATCTCCGGATAACTCCATCATTGCAAATCTTGAAAAGATATGTATCATCCCGATAATAATCCAAGTAGTCCCTTTTGAGCTTCTTCCTTTGATTAGAAGAGAGCTCACTCGGGACAATTCCGGTCACAAGAAATTTAGCCACATCGACGAACCAAGGCATCCCATTCAAAGACACGGAGAGGAGTTGTTCATCCAAAAATGAATCATTAATCTCGAGGCCATCATGGGGCCTCCCATCTTCTTCCAAGTGGGACAAGTGGTCCGTCACTTTATTCTCACTCCCTTTTCAGTCTATGATTTCAAGGTCAAACTCTTGTATAATAATAACCCATCTCATCAACCTAGCCTTAGAGTCCTTTTTGGTCATCAAGTAACGAAGTTCCGCGTGATCGGTGTACACAATCACTTTGGTACCCATGAGGTATGGCCGGAACTTTTCCATGGCGAAGACAGTGGATAATAACTCTTTCTCGTTCACCGTATAGTTTACTTGGACATAGTTCATTATTTTCTTGCATAATAAACTGGATGAAATATCTTGTTGATTCTTTGCCCCAAAATCGCTCCTACCGCAACGTCGCTAGCATCGCACCAGAGCTCAAAGGGGAGGCTCCAATTGGGTGCGGTAATGATGGCAGTGGCAGTCAACCTATACTTGAGAAGCTCAAAAGCTTTCATGCAATCAACATTGAACACAAACTTGGCATCGTTTTCCAACAACTTGCACAAGGGGTTTACCACTTTTGAGAAATCTTTGATGAACCTTCGGTAAAACCCCGCGTGACCAAGAAAGATCCTCCCCCCTTGACGGAAGTAGGAAGAGGGAGTTTTGATATCACTTCAATTTTTTCTTTTTCCACTTCAATACCGTTCTTGGAGATCTAATGGCCGAGGACAATGCCCTCGTCGACCATAAAGTGACACTTCTCCCAATTAAACACTAGGTTGGTCTCTTCACATCGGGCCAACACTTTGTCAATATTATCCAAGCATTCTTCAAAGGAATCCCCAACAACACTGAAATCATCCATGAACACCTCGAGGAAGTTCTCCACCATATCCGTAAATATTTCCATCATACACCGCTGAAAAGTAGTTGGTGCATTACATAAACCAAACGTCATCTGTGAGAATGCAAATGTGCCATACAGACAAGTGAATGTGGTTTTCTCTTGGTATTTAGGTTCAATGAGAATCTGATTATATCTGTAATACCCATCCAAAAAGCAATAATAAGCACATCCGGCAATTCTGTCCAACATTTGATCAAGAAAGGGCAATGGAAAATGGTCTTTTCGGGTCACTTTGTTCAGCTTTATGTAATCCATGCATACCCTCCAATCGGAGATATTTCTTTTGGGGATCAATTCATTTCTATCATTTGTGATCACAGTCATGCCCCTTCTTTGGGACACATTGTACTGGCAAAGTCCATGAACTATCAAAATGGGGTACAATCCCTGCATCTAGCCACTTGATGATATCTTTCTTGACTACCTCTTGCATGGCCTCGTTCAACCTCCTTTGATGTTCCACTGAGGGTTTGGCATCTTCCTCCAATATGATTTTGTGCATGAAAAAGGCGGCGCTTATGCCCCGAATATCAGCTAAAGTCCAACCTATTGTCTTCTTCCTCCTTTGAAGCACCACAAGGGTAGAATCTACCTGCACGTTAGTCAAGAAGGAATAAAGAATAACAAGTAATGTGGAACAAGGTCCTAAGAACTCATACCTGAGGTGTGAAGGCAAGGGCTTCAACTCCAATGTTGATGGCTCCTCGGTTGAGGGCTTTGTTGGTGGAGTCTTCCGGTTCTTAAGGTCCAAGGAAAGTTTACGGGGCCCATATGTATAGGATCCTATTCCTTGCAAAGCATTTGCACATTCTACCAAGCCTTCCTTCTCATCCTCATCTTGATTCAACAACATAGCTTCCAAAGGGTCTTCCACATTAATTATAGCACTCGTGTCAATAATAATCACCTCAGTCACAAGATCTACAAAGTAACACACTTCGTTGCTATTAGGATGCCTCATTGATTTGCACGCGTGGAACACAACGTTTTCATCACCCACCCGGAAGGTGAGTTCCCCAGCTTCCACATCAACCAAGGCCTTCCTTGTTTCCAGGAAAGGTCTCCCCAATATGATTGGCACCTTATAGTCAACTTCGCAGTCGAGAATCACAAAGTCAGCGGGAAGAATGAGCTTGTCGACCCGAACTAGCACATAATCAATTATCCCCAAACGGCCTCTTCATTGTACGGTCCGCCATTTGCAACCTCATGGAGGTAGGTCTTGGTTGCCCAATCCCCAATGTCTTGAACATAGAAATATGGCATCAAATTAATGATCTCTCCCAAATCACACAAGGCTTTGGAAAAATCGGCACTACCAATAGTGCATGGAATTGTAAAGGTACTGGGGTCTTCTAGCTTTGGATCCATGGAATGCACAATGGAACTCACTTGATGTGTCATTCTGATCGTCCCACGGTTTATTTACCTCTTCTTTGTTACCAAGTCTTTCATGAACTTGGCATATCCCGGCATTTGTTCTAGAGCTTCAACCAAAGGCACATTTATGGATAAACTTTTCATCATATCAATGAATTTCTTGAATTGGTTCTCATTGTTTTGATTTGCAAGCCTTTGAGGATATGGTGGAGGAGTCCTTGGCAAAGGGGCCTTGTCTTTGGGCACTACCATTTTCGGTATGTCTATCACGTGTTTCCTAGATGGGTTCACATCATTTTGTGTCTCCTCCATGTTGTCATCAATGTCTATCCTCACTTCATCATTCACATTCTCATCATTGGCTTGAATCTTATTATCTTCTTGCACAACCACATCATCATTCACAATCTTTCTTGGATTGGAGGTAGCATCTCCACCTCTACCGCTTCTTGTAGTTACCTCCATAGCATGACCCGTATTATTCCCACCGTTCGGGTTTACTACCGTATCACTTGGTAGTTCCCCCTTAGGGCAAGTATTCAATGCTTGAGAAATTTGACCCATTTGTACTTCCAAGTTTCGGATAGAAGTGTTGCGGGAGGCTATTTGGGAATCAGAGTCGGCATTTCTTTCTATCATTTTCTTGAACATGCTTTTTATCCGTACCATCTCATTTCTTGAAGAACTTGGCCCTTGTGACAGATATGGAGGCGGCTTTTTAGGTTGTTGATACATCGGGGGACTTTGAAAGCCCGACCCCCGATTTCCTTGATTATTGTTGTTCCAACCCCGTTGGTTTCCATTGCCTCCACAATTGCTATTATTGTTGCCACTCTAGTTGCCTTGACTATTTCCTCCCCAATTGCTTGAATTGCCTTGATTACCTCAGTTTTGATTGTTGTTCCCCCAATTATTCAGATTGTTGTTGTTGCCACTATTCCAATTCCCTTGGCCTTGGTTGCCCTAATTTTGATTGTTTCCGTGTGATCTCCACTGTTGATTTGGAGCATTACTCCGTTGACCTTGGTAATTATTGGCATATAAAACCTCTTCACTCTAATCATCATAAGAATCCTCTTGATTGTAACCACTACCATTTTGCTCAAATTGATCCTGATTGTTCTGAACTTGTTGACCTCTCTGTCTTCTCTTGTTGACCATCATGTTTACCCCTTCATGGCATTTACTTGCTTTGGCCCCTGATCCTGCTGAAGTTGAGCCTTTGCTAACTGATTCATAGTGGTTGTCAGCTCTGCTATGGCTTGTCCGTGATCATGAAGTTCCTTGTGAAGGTGGATAACATTAGGGTCACCCTGAGGAACGTTTGCCCAGCTTTTCCAAGCGGAGGAGGTGTCTGCCATCTCATCTAATATGTCACAAGCATCAGCATACATCACTTTCATGAAATTACCCCAACGTTGATTCACCATACACTGGTTAGTTTTGTTGATACTCCTATAAAATGTTTGCTGGATCATCGCTTAAGTCATATCATTATTGGTGCATTCTTTCACCATTGTCCTTTACCGTTCCCAGATTTCATGTAACGGTTCATTTGGCTCTTGTTTAAAGGCTAAGATCTCATCCCTCAATGTTGCCATATGTCCCGGAGAGAAAAACTTTGTTATGAACTTCTCAGCCAACTCATCCCAAGTGGTGATGGAATGCTTGGGTAGCCTCTCAAGCCAGTCCAAAGCCTTCCCTCTAAGTGAAAATGGGAAAATCCTTAATCTCAAAGCGTCCTCAGATACATTTGTCTGCTTGCTCACCCAGCATGTGTCTATAAATCCTTTGAGATGCTTATATACGTTCTGATGTGGAGCTCCGGTAAAGAAACCCCTTTGTTCCAATAGAGTAAGCATGACATTGGTTATTTGAAAATTACCCGCCCGAATCCGGGTCGGGACAATTGCACTTGTGTAGCCTTCATTGGGTAGCACCCAGTGTTCTGCCCTTGGAGGAGGTGGGGGAGGGTTTGGAATGTTGTCATGAGGCGGGCGACATCTTCTTTGTACTTGAGGTTCTAGATTAACCCCATCCACGTCATTTTCTTCTACCTCCTCCCCCTAAGGAATTTGTCCGAGGGACTCGTTAAGAGACATTTGGTACCTAAAAGCAATTGATACACAAAATTAGAAAAATGGAAGGAAAGAAAAACAAAACACACAAATAGTTAGATACATAGCTAAGACCGTCTAACTCCTCAGCAACGACGCCAAAAATTGATCGGTTCCAACCCTGCACTACTATTGAGTAGTGAGGATGATCGATGTAGTTTTACCCAACAAGGTCGGAATCGATTTCCACAAGGAGTTAATTGATTTGGACTCAGGTTTATATCTAAATCTAAATGCGGATTTTGTTCCTAATTGCACTTCCACGCATGTTGGTGTTGATTCTACTTCTAATTCTATTCTATTGTATGCAAAGATTAAAACTAAGTAGAATATTTTTTATGTTGGTTTTCAAGTGTTTAAAGAAGCTAGGATAGTGACTTTTACCTAGGTGGGTATCTAACGGGTAGCAAGAATCTAAGGCAAGCTTGATCAATTTGGGGTTGTAATATAGCTATCACACATAACCACTCACTCTATACCTCTCGGTAGTTTGAGTGATTTTTTCCAATTTGGCTTTTTTAAGTCCAAATGGGTATTTATGCAATACAAGTGATATTAGCTCAAGTCAGGTATTACCATATCTAGGTTTAACCCTTTAATTGGGGCTATCAATTTCTTGAGTTCATCCCAATTCTTTGTTAGCCTAGTTTTCGTAGATTTAGTCCCTCTTCTCAAGAAGAGACCAAGGCATAAAGGCATGAATCAATGTTTGCAACCACTAATTCTACAATTCTAGCAAGAACTAGGCTAAATATTACAAACTCATAAAAAACCAAGCCCTAAAATTCAATACCCATTATATACCCACACTAGGGTTGGGTCACAACCCTAGCTATGGGTCTAGCTACTCATGTAAATAGCTAAAAACAAAGATAAAGAGAAGATAAAATGCATAATACTAGATTAAAATATGAAAATCTAATGTTATACGGTAAATCTTGTACAAAATTGCCCAAAAGGGAAAACCTAGCCGTCTCACGTGCTTAGCAAAAACATAACATAACCTAAAACTAACAAAAAGTTGTATTTATACTAAGCTAAAATATCCGAACAAAAATACCCCTGCGAAGGTTTCGCAGCCACGTAATTCTGACCGCGGCCGCACTCTTGCTTTCGCGATCGCGTTATACTGATCGCGGTCTGCATTTTTAACTTCTGAATCTGGGATTGAGCATGGACTCATGGACCACGTAATTTTCATTGCGGTCATGTAGGAGGCTTTCGCGGCCGCATAATTCTAATGCGGACCTCACTTCTTGCTTTAGCTGTAAATATGAACTCTCTAAACCTCAGCAACCGCGATCCGCAAAATTCCAATCGCGGCCGCACAATTACTTTCACGGCCGCGTTCATGTTATAGCCCAAAATTCTATCTCTCTGATTCTTCAATTCGCGGACCTCGAAATAGTGTCCGCGACCGTGTTGGTACTTTCGCGACCGCACTTTTCTGCCGCTATCCGCATTCCACATCTCTTGGCCAGTCTTGGTTTTTGTTCAAGTTTTGACTTCTTTATGAGTTGATTATGACTTCTTTGGCTCATTTTGAAAAATACCTGCAAGCAATCATATTACATTAGTTTCCGAGAATATGTTCACGCATTTTTGGTCCTAAACATAAGTAAAAGAGAGCAAATAATAGGTCAAAATCCCTACTTATTAGAAACCATTGAGTACTCTTCAAAACTCATTTGCACATAACCAAGACATCAGAACTGAATTTCTCTAACTCAACCAAGTCACGTTGGCCGCCTAACCCAAGAGTATTGCCATAAAACACCTGTAGAGACTCACCACATCATAAGTAACCAAAGAACCAATCATATCCATTATTGTGTTGATCTAACCTACTACCAAGTTGTCCTATTTCTCTGGGTTCCTTTCGAATTACTCTTAATTTGATACTTCTCCTTGCCAGAACACCACGATCCTTACCCAAAGCTTACCCTAAGATATCCTAGCATAAAACCACACAGCCCTAAGGCCAATAAGCCGTTGTATTCCCTCTTAAGTACCCAAAAGGTACCACAACTAAGACACCCACTCTGAAGAGACATGTGAATTTAAAATTGTTCTTTTTACCTTTCTTATACTGAAAGGTAGAATCCATAGTCATAAAGAAATACCGCAAGTCCCGGCACCATCCAATGCAAATCTCAGATCTTAGCCATATATGCTCAAATAATATCAACTGCACGGACAACTCACATGCAACAATATTAATATCTGGATCCGCACGAACAACTCACATGCTAATAATACCAATCATCTCGGTGTGGTCACATGCACAATATCATAATCCGCCTAGCATGGTCATAGGCATAACAACACGATCCGACAGCATGGTCACAAGCATCGAGTCCAAATCATATCACACGGAAGCAGCTATACAAGAACATATGTAAATGATGGATGACTATTAGATTTCATGCTCCTGGACTGGTATGATAACATGCTAAAGTGTAGGCATGTGCAATGTGTGCTATCATATCTCAAATTGGTAATTTATCAGAGAAATAGTAATTGCCAAGTTTATTCAGGGAATTAGTCTCTTCGTAACCTCAATTATGGCTCAAATAGTTCATAACAATGGTAAAAATATGAGAAACATTATAGCTTTAAGCTTAACAGTCAACTCTAGGCATATCATAGCCAAAGAACTACCACGTGCATGAATAAATACCATGGTACTCGCACATGGGCTCAAACCCCATACATTTACGCACCCATAGCATGTAGCTATCATAAATAATTCAGGCAACTAGTGCCTCAACCAAGTTTAGATAAGATACTTACCTCAAACAAGTAAAATCCAATACCGAGCAAGCCAAACAATACTCTAAAAATGCCATCCCGTGCGTACCGACCTCCGAACGGCTCGAAACTAGCCAAAAACAACTCAAGAACATCAAATAATTCCAAAGTAACAAACCCAATCGATAAAGGTTGAACATTTAAATCAAAGCCCAAAGTCAACCAAAACGTCAAATCACGGCCAGCATTTCAGAACCCGAAAAAACTCACATTTCCACAACACATTCAATTACAATTCCAACCATACTAATTTCATCCAATTCCAACTCCGAATCTATGTTCAAAACTCAATTATTCACTTTAGAAAAGTTTTTGAAAACCCCCCTAATTCTCCAATCAAAATATGGATTAATTCAAAAATGAACTTCTGTGATCATATTAAAATACAAAAATTGTAGTTAGATACTGACCCCCATGAAAACAAGAGGAGAACACCGCAAAAATCACCTCAATCAGAGCTCTAAAACTCAAGATATGCTCAAAATACCAAAAGAACGCAGTCTGTTTTTTTATACACAGGGATTTCACTTTTGCAATAAACACTCCCCACCTGTTCATTTCCAGTTGTCATTTCCGCTTTTGTATACCATTTTTCGCACCTACGGAGTCGCAGATGCGGACCCAACTTCGCATCTGCGAAGCACCAACACCATCTTTCTTCCAGACACTAGAATGAGCATAACTCCCTCATACGATGTCCAAATTCGATGATTTTTTTTGCTACGGCTACGTAATTACGATAAGGATCTAATGCTTCAATAAAAATAGAAATTGGATCTCATTTGATTAATATGATGCCATTTATGCTTTAAATAACGATATTGAAACATCAATAACGAGCGCAACACAACAACCTATTTGAAACTCATTTGAGCCCCTCGGGACCCCATCCGAACATACCAAAAAGTCTCATATCATAACACGGACTTACTCGAGGCCTCAAATCCCGCGTAAAAATATCAAACCACGAATAGCACCTCAAATCGAACTTAATGAGCTTTTGAATTTTGAACTTCCAAAACTTTTGCCGAACCATACCAAATCAACTCGAAATGACCTAAAATTTTGCACACGTCGCAAATGACATAACGAAGCTATTACAATTCCCGTAACCATAATATGAACCTGATATCATTAATGTCAACTCCTGATCAAACTTATGAACATTCCAAACCTTCAAATTTTCAAATTTCGCCAAATAGTGCCGAAACCTTCTAGAAGTATCCAAATGCATATCCGGGCATATGCCCAAGTCAAAATTACCATCTGGACCCAAGGGAACCATCAAAAATCCGATCTGATGTCAAATACTCAAAAGTAAAACTTGATCAACTCTTTAAACTTAAATCTTCAAACATGAAATTCATTCTTCCAAACTAATTCTGAATCACCCGAAAACTAAAATCGGAGATCTACACAAGTCATGATACATCATACGGAGCTACCCATGCCCTCAAACCACCGAGTGAAGTGCAAATGCTCAAAATGACTGATCGGGTCATTACACTGAAAGGGTCTGATACACCTAGGACTCAACTTTCCCTTCTTTCCGAACCTCATCACACCCTTCATGGGTGAAACCCGGAGCAAAACCCTCTTTCAAAACATGAATGCAACATCACAAACTCCACGATCGGCATAACTCTTCTGCCTGGATTGAGCTGTGCAAAGTCTATCCTAATTCATCTCTACCTTTTCCAAGGCATCCTGAACCAAATCGGTACCCAACAATCGAGCCTCTCCCGGATCA
This sequence comes from Nicotiana knightiana, assembly GCA_005239525.1. NCBI lineage: Eukaryota > Viridiplantae > Streptophyta > Magnoliopsida > Solanales > Solanaceae > Nicotiana > Nicotiana knightiana. The sequence continues at coordinate 111,731 of ML416710.1, read as the reverse complement.
AACCAACCAATTGGCGAATGACACTGTTTCCCATATAATGCCTCATAAGGAGCCATCTTAATACTCGATTGGTAGCAGTTGTTCTAGGCAAATGCCGCAAGTGGAAAGAATTGATCCTAAGAAACCCTGAAATCCATAACGCAAGCGGGAAGCATATCCTTAATATCTAAATGTGCGCTTGGACTGTCCGTCGATCAGAGGGTGAAATTTTGTATTCAACTCAACCCTTGTGCCTAACTCACATTGTACATCCCTCCAAAAGTGCGAGGTAAACGGCGTACCTCGATCAGAAACAATGGACGTCGGCGCACCGTGAAGACGGTGATCTCACGGATGTAGATCCCAGCCAACCGCTCTGAAGAATAGGGAACTACTACTGGAATAAAATGCGTCGACTTAGTTAACCTGTCCAGAATGACCCATACTGCGTCAAATTTCTTCTAAGTCCGTGGGATCCCAACAACAAAATCCATGGTAATACTCTCTCACTTCTACTTAGGAACCTCCTGCCTCTGAAGCAAACCACCAGACCTTTGATGCTCGTACTTTACCTGTTGTAAATTTAAACATCGAGCTACATATGCAACTATATCCTTCTTCATCCTTCTCCACCATTACTGCTGCCTCAAATTTTGGTATATCTTGGCAGCACCCGGATGAAAAGAATACCGTGAATTGTGGGCTTCCTCCAGAATCAACTCACGAATCCCATCCACATTGGCAACACAAATTCAACCCTGCATCCGCAACAACCCATCATATCCTATAGTAACTTTCTTGGCACCACTGTGCCGCACCGTACAGTGTCCTTAAGGACAAGAAAATAAGTTTCATTATACAGGCGTTATTTGATGTGCTCATACAAAGAAGATCGAGAGACCGTGAAAGCTAGAACATGACTGGGCTCCGAAATATCTAACCTCACAAACTGATTGGCCAAAGCCTGAACATTTGATGTTAGCTCTCACCAACTGAAATATATGCAAGGCTACCCAAAATTTCAGCCTTCCTACACAAGGCATTGGCCACCTCACTAGTCTTCCCATGATGATACAAAATGGTAATATCATAGTCCTTCAACATATCCAAAGACCTCCGCTGCCTCAAGTTGAGATCCTTTTACTTGACCAAATACTGTAGACTCCGATTATCTATTAACACCTCACACGACACGTCGTAGAGGTAATGCCTCCAAATCTTCAGTGCGTGAACAATGGCTGCCAACTTTAAGTCGTGAACGGGCTAATTCCTCTCATGAATCTTGAACTGCCACGATGCGTATGCAATCACCCTACCATCCTACATCAATATTGCACCGAGCCCGATAAGTGATGCATCACAATACACCTGTAAGAACCCGAACCTGTAGGCAACACCAACACTGGTTCCGTAGTCAAGGAAGTCTTGAGCTTATGAAAGCTCAACTCACACTCATTTGACCACCTGAATAAAGCACCCTTCTGGGTCAATCTAGTCAATGGGGATGCTATGGATGAAAACCCCTCCACGAACCAACAATAATAACTCGCCAAACCCAGGAAACTACGAATCTCTGAAGTAGGTCTCAGCCAATTCTGAACTGCCTCAATCTTCTCAAGATCTACTTTTATGCCCTCGGCCGATACAGCATGCCCCAAAAAGGCGACTGAGTCTAACTAAAACTCATACTTTGAAAACTTGGCATATAATTGACTATCTCTCAGAGTCTGAAGTACAATCTGAAGGTGCTGCTCATGCTCCTCTCCACAGCGTGAGTAGAAAAAGATATCATCAATGAATACAATCACAAAAGATTCCAAATAGGGATTAAATACCTGGTTCATCAAATCCATAAATGCTGCTAGGACATTGTCAACCCAAATGACAACCTAGACCTCAAATCAATCTTCAAAAACACTTTGGCACCCTGAAGCTGATCAAATAAGTCATCAATCTTCGGCAATAGATACTTGTTCTTGATAGTGACTTTGTTCAACTACCGATAGTCTATACCATTCCTGTTCTTCACAAATAACATGTGTGCACCCCAAGGCGAGACACTAGGTCTAGTTAATCCCTTATCAAGAAAGTCTCGAGATTTCTCCTTCAGTTCCTTCAACTCAGGCGGGGCCATACGGTATGGTGGAATAGAAATAGGCTGAATTCCTGGATCCAAATCGATACAAAAGTCAATATCTCTGTTGGGTGGCATCCTCGGAAGATCTGCAGGAAACACCTTTGGAAACTCACGCACAACAGGTATCGAATCCATGGAAGGAAAATCCGCACTAGAATCACGAATATAGGCCAAATAAGCTAGCCACCCCTTCTCGACCATACGTCGAGTCTTCACATAAGAAATAACCCTGCTGGTATAATGGCCAGGGGTCCCTCTCCACTCTAATCGAGGCAACCCTGGCATGGCTATGGTCACCATCTTGTCATCACATCCAATATAGCATGATAAGGTGACAGTCAATCCATGCCCAAAATAACATCAAAGTCTACCATATCAATAAATAGGAGATCTACACTAGTCTCAAGACTCCCAATAGTAATCACACACGAGTGGTAGACACGTATACTGATGGTAGGCTATAATCTTGTGTTTTAGTCACTTATTGCACTCTAATTTATTGCACTTTAATTGAGTTTGAGCTTTAATCGCTAGTGTTTTGCACTTATTGTATGTTTATTGCCTTGTAAGAGTGATTCCAAGAGAAGTAGATGTTATGGAGCTAGTTCGAGTGATTTGGAGCTTTGGAGGCTAAGTCAAATCCAAAGGGATTAAGCTGAGATCGTATTCAGGGGTCGAGGACCAAGTCTTGGATGTCAACATCAAAGCAAAATCCGTACTCTGAGAAATTTTCACTAATGAGACGCACTATGTGACGCGCTAGTGCAAATTCCTGTTGCGTGTCAGAAACAACTCTCTGGATTTTCCCACTAATTCCCCGCATAGCGCGTCGCCCCATGCGGCGCACCTTTGTAATTTTTACAGAGTATTTGTTCTATTTCGCGCATGAGAAGGTGTTTCGTCTAGGCCCGACCCTACTTGGTATAAATACATGAAAAACATTATTTTTGGGACTTTTGACACATCTACGACCTAATAAGGCTAAGGAGGAGGTGGAGAAGCGAAAGCACAAATAATTCATCATTCTATCCTCTCTCAAGACAAGAGTTTGGATCATTTTATGTTTTTCTTTATAACTGTGATGGATTACTCCATATCTATGGAGTAGTTCTCTTTAGGGATTGATGGATTTGGTGTATTGGTATTTGATTGTGGATATTAACTCTAGTTTTTATGAATTGAATCATTTTGGGTGTTTTAATTGTTGCATCTATATTCACATGCTCATGTAATCGAGAGAGGCATAATTTGTGATATCTTTGTATTATTTTGTTGGTTGAATTCATTAATTCTTCATAGTAATCAAAAGAGGATACTTGAATAATTGTTTAAACCTAGTTAGGAGGATAATCGAAAGAGGTTCTACTAAAGACCAATCCACTATGAGTTCTTGCATATCTTCACTGAGCTTAAATTGGTTCATATTTTGAGGTTGAGACTTAATCGAGAGAGGAGTTTCTACTAAACGTTTGAACTAATAATTGAGTGAACTCGAGAGACTCACTTGAAAATTAGAAGTGAATTAGCTAGAGTTAAATCCCAGGCAATTATTTTGCACATATCCAATCAACCTCTATTTTCTCCCATTGATATCTTCCTTGCTTATTCTTGTTCGATTGTCATTAGTCAATTAGCTCTAGATTCTTAGTTAATTTTAGTTTTGATTACATAATTCTCAATTGTTGATCATCTTGGATAGCAATCTAGCTACAACTTACGAAAATAATGTTTAACTCCAATCCATGTGAATATGATATTATACTGCAATATCTTTGACTAGCGAGCATAATTTAAGTGTGTGTTTCGAGCTCGTCATCTACGACAATAGAATCTCCCACAGGTGTGGACACATACATAGGATGAGTCAAAGATTCAGGAGGCACAACAAGATATGAAGCAAAATAGGATGGAACGTAGGAATAAGTAGTGCCTGAATCAAATAGAATTGAAGCATCTCTATGGCAAATTGGAATAATACATGTGATAACGGCTTCAGATGACTCGGCCTCAGGTCTAGCTGGGAATGCATAAAATCAGGACTGGACCCCACCACCCTGGACTCCGTCTCTCGAATGGCCTCTAGCTGGGCTGGCCTCTACCTCTAATGGCATGACCTCCCCCTCTGGCAGCCTGACCCCTGCCCCTAGCTGGCTGAGCGAGCGGTGAAGCAATCGGTGCCTAAACTATGGCACGATAAATCTACTATGGAATGCTGCTCAACAATCTCAGACAGTACCTCCTGTTGTGACCGGCACCCCCACACTCAAAATACCCATCCTGCTGTTATGGCTGCTGAAGCTGAAACTGACTCGAATGGGCAACATAACCGCGGTGGTAGTTCTGGATCGGAGGCGCACTAATAAGAGCTGATGGTGCACTGTAGGCTGGCTGCCCAAAATGAGATACATAAGGACCACGACTCCCCGAAGCATCGTGAGATGCCTGAAACGCTGACTGAAATGTCCTAGAAGGATGGCCTCTACCAAAAGTACCACTAAAACTACCGGAATGACGAGGCCTCTTATCAGACATCGGCCCCCTCTCTTGACCACGAACCATCTCGATTTGTCTAGAAATATATACGTCAATCTAGAAAGAAATATCATCCCCATTCTCCTTGTTTGTCTGTAACCTGATACTGAAAGTAAGCCCATAAATTCCTCTCTCTCTCTCTCTCTCTCTCTCTCTCTCTCTCAGTAGGGAGTAAAGCAATGGCATGTCGAGCTAGGTCCACAAATCGAGTCTCATACTGGGTAATATTAGCTATTTTAAGATGGCTTTAATATAAGACTTATTTATACTTGAGTTGTTTAAATAACCTTATCAGCATGTACAATTAGATAGAACAAGGCTTATGGATCTCTTTCCACCCCAATTTCGGGGTGATACTCTTTCGGCCCCTAGTTTCGCCCCTGCTTATGGTTGGGAGCAGATCTTAATTTTGGTATCAATGCATGTTTACTATGTAAGGAGGTGGATTTGTACACTTCTCATTTTACTATTAGGAGGTAAAGGCAATACGTCCATCATCTTTGTACCTCTATTTTTACGAGTCTGGAACCCAATTGTGGTTAAATTGGACAAAGATAACGAAAATAAGTCCAAAAAAATAGTACCGAAATATGTATAACGCCACACTATGTGGCGTTATATACTTTTTTTCTGACAGACGGGTATAACGCCGCTATATCCGGCGCTATACACTAAAAGCAGTACAAGGCTGCCCGGCCCACTTGTTGAAATGTAGATGTAAAGTGGGTTTTGTCCTTGAGGTACAAGGTTCAAACCCCTACACCAATATTTTATATTTTCCTATTTCTTTTTCATTTTTTGTTTCTTATTATTTGGTTTAAGTGTTTAGATATAAATACTTTAATAGAGAAGCCATTTATTATTTCTTTAAATAATAACCAATACTTTTAATAGTTATTATTTTGTGTTATACGTAAAACAAAATTACTTTTTTCTTTTATTTTCAAATTAGAATTATAAGTTTTATTTTCAAATTAGTTAAAATAAATTAGTTAAAATAGTTAAAATATTTATTTATTATTTGTTCAACTTTCCATCTTCGTCCTTTCACATTTATAAATAGCTTAGCTAAGCAAAAACATGAAGTTTCGTGAAGGACCCATAAAAGCCAATTGAAACTCTTCGTTATTTTTTTTCATGACAATTGCAGTTTATTTTTATGAGTTTTTTTAGTCTGTTGCAAAACGGTTTGATACCTTCATATTTAAAAATTAGTGTAACCTTAAATTTCTGAAGTTACTCTTCAAATAATTAATTTATTTTATAGCCTCAAAATATTACGGTATATTTAAGATTACAAACTTTACAAAATCAAAGTTTTAAATTTCGAGGTGTGACCAAACACCTTTCAGGTACTTCTATGTTGAATAGTTAAGCTACCAATTTTTACAATATATAACTATAAATTACTCATATTTTTATTATCTGAATATTTAAATCAACTTCTACTACAGATAAAATAGCAAATACTTTTGAGATATTTTAATTTCTAAATCTTGTACTGATTAATAACTACATAATCAGATTCTTTTTAAATAGTTTAGCTTTTGAATCTTGTACTAATTTTTAATTACTGAAAATAGAGCAAAATCGTTCTATAATATAGTATAATTAAAGTTAAATTGGTAATTAAAATACGAACTTGAAGAAATAAGAAAGAAATATTAGAAGCTAAATGTATTGATGAGTTGCCATTAATTGTTTTCTTTCATTTGAAAATAAAACTTATAATTCTAATTTGAAAATAAAAGAAAACTAATAATTTTGTTTTATGTATAACACAAAATAACAACTACTAAAAGTATTGGTTATTTTTTAAAGAATTAATAAATGGCTTCTCTATTAAAGTATTTATATCTAAATACTTATAAATACTTAAACCAAATAATGAAAAGAAACAAAAAAATGAAAAAGAAATAGGAAAATATAAAAATATTGGTGTAGGGGTTTAAACCTTGTACCTTAAGGACAAAACTCACTTCACATCTACCTTTCAACCACCGAGTCAAGCAGCCTTGCACTACTTTTAGTGTATAGCGCCAGGTATAGTGGCGTTATACCCGTGTCAGAAAAAAAGTATATAACGCTACACTATGTGGCGCTATACATTAACGGCACAATTACCGTTAATGTACAGCGCCACATAGTGTGACGTTACACATATTTCAATACTTTTTTTTTTTTTTGACTTATTTTCATTATCTTTGTCCAATTTAGCCACAATTGGGTTCCGGACTCCTATTTTCACCACTAATGAAAATATTCCATCTACATCACTAGGGACTAGGTGGTGCCTTCTCAAATTGTACTTGCAAAACTTTTATCGTTTATACGGCCCTTCAGTCTGTAACATTAAAATAGACTAGGCGTAGTTGTGGACAACTGTTAAGATATTGGACTACTAAAGTATTTATGAAGAAGACATTATTGTATTTCACTCTTTAATGGACCACTTCAACTAGTATTACGTAAGAGTCAATGTGGGCTCATTCATCCAGTTCATTTATATCAAAATGATTGTTAACTGGTAGTTTGAGTGAATAGTGTCACCTTCACAACTACCCCCAATTTAACCCTGAAAAGGCTCATTAATTTGGGCGCAGTTCTGCTGGCCCAGTTTATCCCAAGTACAGTAGGACTTCATGGTCCATACATTTACACAAAATGTGAAGAACAAATAAATTAAATAATTGGAAAAAAAAATAGCATCTACATGGTGAGAAGTACAACCAATATATTTAGAAATTTGGTGTTTGGATTAGACGACAATTTGCTTTGGTCTTATTTATGTATTATTCTTTTTGGAAGACAATAGAAGCTAAGGATAGCTCGATTCACAAAATTCCTCTATGCGCATGCTCAAGAAAGGTTACATTAAGTTTATTATTCGCACTCTTACTTTATACTTACGTAAGATAGAACATATATCCTCCGGTTCATATGGTGTCAACTAATTTTATCATTATGCCTAGGCTTCCATATATGTGTAAACTTCTTTAGGTACGTATTAGAGAATTCCTTTTTAAACACAACTTTTTGGTTTTATTTTTCTGTCTGAAAACAGATTAATTTCCCAAAAAACAATAAAAACTAAAAATAAAAAAGGAACTAAAAAAAGAGGCCCATCAATTTCTTTAAGTCACATAGTAGTTTGGATTTTCAGCCGTTTGTTTTAGGAAAGCAACTAATCCCAACACATACTTCCTCCGATTCAAAATAAGTGATTTTTTTGTTATTTTCAGATATATTAAAAAATTCACCTTTTAACATTAATTAGCAATGAAATTGACCATATTAACCTTACTATCTCTTCACATAAACACTTCTAACACATACTCAAGCATTATTTACTCTAAGAGTAACGTAGGAAAAAAAATAATTAATTCATTCTTGAAATCTGGAAAAATTACTTATTTTGGACCACAAAAAAAAAAGATAAAAAAATCACTTATTTTGAACAGGAAGGAGTATGTAATTGCTTTTCTAAAATATCTTTTAAACTTTAAAAGTTCTCGGAAACTACACACAACCAAATCCTAGTGTAATACAATATGTTCAATTATGTGTTATTTTTCTTATTAATCTATTTTTACAAAAAAAGGATGGTTACTTTTTCCAGTAATATATATAGATTCACTACTAGAAGTTCGGGCAAAACCGACCGCGGTCAATTAATCGACTTCGATCGGTCGGTTTTTAAAATATTTTTTCTTACGAAATCGACCGACTTTGGTCAGGTTTTTTTTGCGCCAAAATGCGGAAAACTATTTTAGCATCCCGCGAAATTTACTTTTTAAGAAACCGACCGAAATCGGTCGGTTTTTCATATATAATAAATTAAAATGAATATTCAAAAATCATTCAGCCATTTTAAAAAACCGACCGACTTCGGTCGGTATTTTTATACTTATAACAAAATCGATCAAAATCAGTTGGTTATTTTCGCACGAAAATACATTTAAAGACTACAAATAAATTAAAAGCAAGTCTTAAACCAAAATGCACCAATAGTCTAGTGGTAGAATAGTATCTTGCCACAATATAGACCCTGGTTTGAGTCCTAGACGATACACTTTTTAATTGCATAATTAAAAATAATAATCGTTGGTCAGTTTTTTCAGCAATTTTTTTCTTTCTGGGTCGTTTGTGAAAAATAATACACATGTTTAGTTTAAAACTACAAGATTCAAATCTACCCTTAATTTCTTAATATTTGTGTCATTGTTTACTACTATACCTCTTATAAGATGAATACAATGAAGTTCTAATTTCTTTTTTTTTCTTGTGAAATGTTTTCCTTTGGTCCAGTTTTCTGTAGAAAGTCCTTGTCTGAGGACTTAGGAGGTATTTTGGATGGAAAAAAACCGTTTGATATTTCTAAATCCTTTTATTTTAGTGTTAAACTATGTGCCATCACCTATTATAACAACGTTATATTAGTAACTAGCTAGTTTTTCACTTTAAAGAAAGTCTTCATCGTGGTCCAATCAACATGCAAATCAAACGACTAGAAACAGAAAATCAAAACTTTCTTCGAGTCTTCATTGCCTGGCTATTGAAAATCTCTATGTTAAAAAAAACATAAATAACTATTGTGGAAAAGATCAATGATTGAACACAAAAAAAAGAACAGAAACACCTAGATAACATAATTAAATTAACCATATCCTAACTGGTTAGTTGTTGACTTAATTTGAGTACCATTTACCAATTTCCTGTTTATTTGTTTCCATTATTAAAAGTCACATGACATACTGAAACTGAATCACCAAAAGTTTTAGGAAGAGGAAGATCCAAAGAGGCAATAATGAGGGCAGAAAGAGTGAAAAGAAAAATGGTGACAAGTTAGTGTTTTGAAAAAGGTATGGGTCCATTACCTTTTCACCTTCACCAGAGGCGGATCCACGTGTATGGGATAAGGGTCATCGAACCCCGTAAACTTCGGTCGAAATTCTGTATATATATATATATATATATACGTATATACCTTGAAAATGGTTATTTAAAGCAGTTGGCACCCTAAACACTAAAAGCATTTAGGGGGCATTGGTTAAACAGAATAATGTGCCCCGTCATGTAAAAAATTTAAATCCGCCACTGCCCTTCACCTCCTCAAAGTGTTTTCCACAACCCTAGAAATAGGGGCATAGCTAAATTATAGTAATTAGGTATGTGTCAAGAAGAATTCAATAATTTTTATTTAGGTCATGTATATGTATTAGAAAATTTATTAAATATATATATAATATTTAATTATAAATACAGTAATTAACACGAGTTATGAATTTGGGAGCAAATTTAAAATCCATCAAACTTATATCTCGACTATTCTCCATAGGGTCATTACTATCAACCACATGGACCTTAGTTCTTTTGTCTCCACAGCGAACATCATCAAATCAAACACTATATTGCATTCTCAGCGTAAAACTAGCTTTGTTGCTTATGTGTTTTGTTTGTGTGTATGATTGTGCTCATTGTCAGTTTTTCCATCAATGTTAAAAATATGTACAATACGTCTGCAAATTCATTCACTCTTATCTCAACAAAACCAGCCCATCTTGGGTGAAAAAAAGAAAATGTTTCACTATTCTATCTCCACTTTGGTTTTCTTGTTTTTGACCTTTTGTTCTTAGCTATATATCTCTCTATTCTACTACCCTATCTCTTGGCCGCCCCTCTAACATCCATCTCAACTAAGTAGGCGTTTGGACAAAAGAATTTTAAAATTTTAAAAAATGGTAGAAAAAATTTTCATGTGAAAATGATATTTGAAATTTAGAGTTGTATTTGGACATAAAATTCAGTTTGGATTGTTTTTGAAGTTTTGTGAGTGAAAATTTTAAAAAAGAGTTTTTTGGAGTTTTTAAATTTTCGAAAATTTTCAAAATGAATCTTCAAGTGAAAGTTGAAAGTTATATGAAGAAACGGTGATTTTGGAAAAAAGTGAATTTATGTCCAAACGGGCTCTAGATCCCAAAACATAAATGCTACTCTAGTATATGTCCTTTCTATCACTCTCTGTTGCTCTATAAAAGGACCTTTTTTTTGTGTGTGTGTATTTTTATCCGTATAGCAAGTAGATATTGCAATGGACCAGTTCGTTGAATTTTGGCTTTAACATTTTTGGTCCAGCCATCAACCCTCGTTGTTGTTTTCTTTGAAACGATTTAAGTTATATGCAGAATATTTATACTATAAATATAGTTTAACTTGTGATAGTAGGTTAGTTGGCATATTTACCAAGTTATCAATTAATAACTATTATAAATAATTTACTTTTAATTTATACGTGACCGAATTATATACGTAATACACCTTTAATGCGTAAAACTATAGTTTTCTTTAAGATAAGTCAAAGAATTCAAGTTTTGAAAATCATAGAAATTCTACTGTCCAATTAGTGGGGTACATTGTACATGTTACATTTAGAATGGGTCCATATTTTGACTATGTGCAGACAGGTTCATCTTTTCCAGCTTAAATTCACTTTATATACAGAAGTGAATTAAAAGAAACTCATGCTCAAGGGAAAAGTTTTCTAACTTTTACAGCTTAGTAAATGAGACATTACTTTCTTGAAATTTCATTCCTTTTAGTTTGGATTATACACAAGTGCAGAAATGTTACTCTTTGGCGTGGCATCGTTTTATAGATTCTACAATAATTTAATGATACGCTTTACCTCAATTAAAAAAAAAAACACTATCTGACTCTTAGAAACCCCACATTTATTATTCTGATAAGATCTTTGGTTGATAAGAAAATGAATTATATATGCAAAATTATGATATGAAAGGTGCGACATTGTTTGCAATTTCATGAGCTGAATTTATTATGACCAATGAAGAGCACACAGAAGCTCTGTATGATAAGTCATGTTTGCTCTTCATCTTGATAAAGCATTGTATTTTAAGAAGGAATTAAAGATAAACTGTGGGTCTTATCTTAACTCTTAAGGTGGAAATCTCCTTGTAGAAATTAAATTCATGTCCACTGCAACTTATCTGAAAGAAGAGGATCCGATTATAATTGTTCTTAGTTTCTTTTTGTTTGGCGGTGATTTCTGCATCTCGTTTGGACGGGGAAAGCAAGGTATATTTGCAAAATTACTTTAAAATGTCAAAATTTGAAAAGCAGCGTCAAGAAAGGCTATTTGTGCAATTCATTTATCCATCAAAATCTGAATATAAAAGAAATGAGTGGATTGTGGGTATACGGTCAGAACCGACCAGCCCTTCTTATGACTAATCGAGGTTGGAACATGATAGGTTAAGGTTCGGCCTCGTGTTATATCGAGCCATAGTGCGGAGTTAGATTGCTGAGCTCGTAATCCAGAGACCGATCAAGGCCGAGATCGGCCAAAATCGAGACTAAACAAAATAGAGATTGAGCAAGACTGAAGAAAGTTTACCTAGTCAAGTAACGGTAAGCCAAAATATCTGCAATCGAGCAAGGATCACAACGAATATCTCGGCACATATCAAGATGAGACCTATTAATTATCCAATCATGAGATTTCTTACTGTATTTAGATAGTAATAAAAATAAGACACCTCTATTATATAAAGGGGGTATGATCATTTGTAAAGCACAATCATATTCACGCAATGCTAAGCAATATACTACTTCTTTAGCTTTCAATACTCTGTTACTTTGTTCATATTTCAATAGAATATTCATCTAGCTCGAGGGCCAAAGCTATACATCTCATTTGGTTTGATTTTATTTTTCTTTACACTCAATTTCAATATCAATTTAAATATTTTCTCACTTTGTGCCAAGTAAAATCATGTGCCCTTAAAACCACGAACAAATTCAATTGCTATTCATTTTTAAGGTAAACACTATGGATCTTCTCTTCCGAAATTGTGCTTAGAATATGTGTTAAAAACCCTTTATATTGGGAAATGGACACAGTATAGCCGACCTCAAATATAATTTTTTTGTATATTGATATATATAATATGTATATATATTTTATACGGTATTAGTAGATATGTTTTGGAAAATTTTTGTTCCTATACCATATAGGAAACTATATTACCAAATATGTTCATAGTTTGCATATTACCCGCCATGTTAATAGTATTTTTACAAGAAAATAGACAATTCATTAAATAAGGAATCATTGTAGCTGTAGGCTTCCTTATTTAGGCGCGCTAATATTGGGAATTAAAGATTCTTTCAGATATTTCATTAAATAAGGAATCATTGTAGTTGTAGGCTTCCTTATTTAGGCGCGCTAATATTGGAAATTCCTTAATTAATTGTCTGGTTTTAATGGATTCGATCTCATCTTTTTAAAATATTTAATTACTTGGAACTCAACTGAAAGAATTAAAAATATACAAATTGTTCTAGGTTGTCAACACTTACGTCTAACGTAACAATATTGCAGATGCGTGTTAGTAAGAAAAAGGTGGATGATTTAGTACTGTTTTGGACAAAAATATGTATCTAAAATGTGAAACATACATTTCAGGGGAAGCATGTCGAGTCCAAATATGTACCCAGTTTGTAGATATTTTGTAGATAAATTGTAGATTATTTGTATTCTGATTGTAGATGCTTTGTTTTCTGTTTTCACAAATCAAAAACGACTAAAACTTCTACAAATCTTCTGCAAAAAACGCAATTATGTCGAAAATCTCAATTATGCTATAATTGAATGGGAATTGAAAATATTAAAATTCAATGTACCCAGTTTGTAGATATTTTGTAGATAAATTGTAGATTATTTGTATTTTGATTGTAGATGCTTTGTTTTCTGTTTTCACAAATAAAAAACGACTAAAACTTCTACAAATCTTCTGCAAAAAACGCAATAATGTCGAAAATCCTAATTATGCTACAATTCTGTGATTCTCCTATATGCTCTTATTACTCCTTACGAAACTGCTATGCTAAATATGGAATCTAAAAAAACATGATGAAGGGATAGATCTTCCTAAGAAAAATCCTCCCATGAACTGTTACAAGAAAATTGACTTTTGCCAACAACTGAAACATCAAAAGAAAAGGATAAAAAGATCTGTTCGAGCTCAGAACATATTGAGAATCAAACTCTGGGAGATAAACCTTAATGTGAAGGAACCCGAAATCATAACCATCAAATCGACCAGGCTTGTGCTCATCTTCCCGGGGCACAAAAACATTGGGACAAGATTGCAGAGGTGCCGACAGTGCCTTGGCTATGGAAGAAATAATGGGATTTTGATACAGAAATCGTGGGTGTGGGAGGGAAACGTGGATGAAGGTGTGAGAATTGGAGAGAGAAATGTGGGGGAGAGGGATTAGAAGGAATATACGGTACCATTAAATTAGGAGTGTAATTAATACCCTTAAAAACCACTAATGGTATATAATTGATAATTAGGTATACTAAATGCAATTATATCAAACCTTAAACATTGAGGGTAATATAGTTTCCTATATGGCATAGGAATGTAAAAAATCCATATTTTTATATATTTATCTAGTGACTGTAATTATTTTTGCCGCCAGCCTAATGTGTCAAAAACCTGTAAAAATTGCATGGGGCGCATTATTTGGTCGCCCGCATTTAACTTATAATCATTTTTTTTTAAAATTTTAACTTGTACCTACTTTTTAAATAACTTCAGCCCCTTTTCTCCTCCTCCTTCATTTTCTTTTTCTTCTTCTTCTTCTTCTTCTTCTTCTTCTTCTTCTTCTTTCTTCTGTTGTTGTTGATGCTGTTATAGAACTTCAGTTCATGGGATGATTGCCATAAATATGTTTATCAGATTATTTAAAAATAAATTATAAATAATTACGTAAGTTAGTAGACAAAAACTTCAGCTCTAGAGCTGAATTTCGCCAGTTACAAAACAAAAACTTTAGTTCTAGAGCTGAAGTTCGTCAGTTACAAAACAAAAACTTCGCCAGTTACAAAAACAAAAACTTCATCAAATAGAGAACAAAACTTCAGCTACTATGCTTAAGTTCATCAATTACAAACAAAAATTTCAGCACACTCGGTTCAGCACACTTGCTACTTCAGGCCCGTCTACTAGAATGCTGAAATTTTGTGTGAGTGTCTTTGCTACTTCAGTCTCATATGCTGATGTTACGCGAAAAAGCGGGTACATTTACAATCTTTTTTGCAAAACAGACACAAGTTAAAACGTGACATAAAAAACGGATATAGATGCAAATGCTCCCAAAAACCCTTTACTTTATGGTCCTCCAATATTTAGCCTTAATATGGATTTAGGCCCATTCTGACTCATCGCGTTTTTGGGGGTACTATTTATAGAAAAGAAATTTGTCTTTCTACTTAATAATGAGAAGAAAGTTAAGATGGACCACTTATTCGTAATGGTGACAAAAAGTCAAAACGGGCTCATCCATACAGTCTACATATGATATCATAATGATTGGTAATAGTAACTTTACTGTTCCAAAATTGATGGAATTTACATTTTAGTAAAAAAGAATTTTTAGAAATCATTATAGTTAAGTGACTATTAACGTGTTATAGTTAAAATATTTATATTTATTGGTCGTAGCTATAATTTCGTTGCTACTGTGTTGTATTTCATGTATTCGCGCGACGATATTATAAAATACAGTGAGGTAATTCACCTAAAAAAGTAGGGATTACAGTTGTTTAATAACGGAAAGCGCAATAAATTAGCATGTATCAATTCGATTGTATCTAATGTATTTAATTCGGATGTATTCGTTCTTACATATTTTACATTGTATTCAATTTCATTATATTGAATTCAATTGTATTCAAACAATAAAAAATCAAAAAATATGGGGTATATCGCTCTATTTAATTCAGATGTATACACTATATTCAATTCACCTATATTCATTTTTAACTATTTTAAATTGTATTCAATTCACCTATTCAATAGAGAGTTGCATTCAAACAACAAAAAATAAAAATAAAAATAGTGATACTCCGTTGTACTCAATTCGCTATATTCGTTTGTAGCTGATTTTACACTGTATTCAGCTTATTGTATTTAATTCGGCTATATTCAAATAACAAAAATTCAAAAAATACAGGGCAGTCCCACAAAAAATAACCTTCGGAATACACTAATACAACCAAAAAGTACAATATGTTTGTACAGAATATAATGTATTTGAGTGTATTTGCAGAAAATAATATATTTGTGTCATTGTATGTGACTCAATAACAAAGAAGAGAAGAAGTGTCACGACCCGGAATTCCCACCTTCGGGATTGTGATGGCGCCTAACATTTCACTTGTTAGGAAAGCTAATGTTATAGAACCTTTGAGCCAATTATTATTCAATTTCAATAAATAAAATCAATTAAGCCAGAATGAGATAAAACCAAGTGCGAAATAACATAAATGCCCATAATATTTACTACAATGCAGATCTGGAGTCACAACTCACAAACTTCTAGGATTTTCTACAAACAGAGTCTGAAAGAAATACAATTGTTTTGAACGAAAAGAAACAATAAAATAGGGAAAAACAGAAGGGGACTTCAAGATCTGCGGATGCCAGAAGATCTACCTCGAGTCTCCAATGAGAAAATCCAAGTTGCTATGCCTCACGATCAGCTGGGACGAATGCCAAAATCTGCACAAAAATTGCAGAGTGTAGTATGAGTATAACCGACCCCATGTACTCTGTAAATGACAAGCCTAACCTCGACGAAGTACTGACGAGGCTAAGGCAGGTCACTCACACTATAACCTGTACGCAGTATATAATAAAGACAGAAAAGGAAATACAGAACAAAATAAGACAGTCAACTGAAAATAATAGCTACAACCTCAAGAAATAAGCCAGTGACATTCAGAATTACCAATCCTTAGAGTTCAGATGAAAATATCGAAAACCAACACATCTCAAGGAAATACAACCCGATCCCACCATACAACACATAATCATCCCTTATTTTACTGTAACAACATTAACAACAACAATAATATATATATATATATATATATATATATATATATATATATATATATATATATATATATATTCGCAATTACGAACAAGTCATCGCAATTGCGATGATAGAAGGAATTGTGAGACTTCGCATTTGCGAAGAAAACCTCGCATTTGCGTGGTTCGGATTGCGTACCCCAGGTGCAATTGCGACACCTGCAGCTGGCCTAATAGCTGAAAAACAAGATTTTCTTCCATTCTTCAAATTTTCAAAACAAGAAAACCCTTGAGGCGATTTTCCCAAGAACCCCTCTTCCCCAAATCATTGGTAAGTGATTCTAATCAATTTTCTTTCAAGCTTTCACTACATTTCTTAAGATTTCAACCTAAAATCTAGTGTTTTCATGGTGAAAATTGGGGGTTTAGGTAGAATAAGGGATTTTTATAAAATTGGGATTTAGACCTCAAATTAAGGTCGGATTCCAAAATAAATTACATAACCAAGCTCGGGGGTGAATGGGTAATCGGATTTTGGTCCGAATTTCGGGTTTAGACCACGTGGGCCCAGGAGTTGACTTTTGTTGTCTTTTTCAATAATAACCTAAATTGAATCTTTTGCAATCGTGGGTCATTCCTAAAGTTTATTTTGAATCATTTGGTTGGTAATTCACTAGATATTGTTGGTTCAGAGGCTTTTTTGAAAGGCAAAGCTGTAGTTGAGCTTTGAGTGATCTTTAGAGCGAGGTAAGTGTTAAGTCTAACCTTGACTTAAGTGAATTAGGAACCCTCAGACTACGTGCTATGTGAATTTCAAGTGAGCAGCGTACATGCGATGTGACGAGTGCTTATCGCTGCTGAATTTCTTTTTTTTCCCTAATTTTCGGTTGTTCTTTAATTATCTCCTTCTCTGCCTTAAATGTTATATTCCCTAAATGCTTTCCATGCTTACTTGCTACTTGTTAATCAATTTCTTCCTCTGTTAATGATGTTAGATCTTTTCATAGTTTCATGATTCCCTTTCTATTTTCCTAAACTGACTTACTTGCACCTTCTAATTGTCAATTACTAAATTGGTCTCGCGGTGTAGTATTACTTATGTAGTTTCCTATATTGTACAAGGTTTCCTTTTTGATTCAGTTTGGTATTTATTGATCGTAAAGGTTTTCGTGATTTGAATTGTTAATTTGACTGTGCACATTGAGTATTTGGTACTGGTATGGTGGGATCGGGTTACACGTTGAAACAGATGAAATAAGGGTGAATTGATATGGTGGAATAAGGATGAATTATGATACTGATATTGTTATATGGGTGGATCGGGTTGCTCGCCACAATACACACACACGCACACACACACACACACACACACACACACACACACACACATATATATATATATATATATATATATATATATATATATATATTGCGACCAAATAATCGCAAATGCGAACTCAGTGTTGACCCACAGATTTTCGCAATTACGAAGTATTTGTCGCTAATGCAAACCTGACAGAGGTTGCAAATACGAAGCTTGACCTCACAATTGCAAGGTCTGAGGCCTGCACCAGAACTGAAGCACACCAGCAATGTTTCTAAGTCAAAATTCACTCTGTAGCCTATCCCGAAACTCACCCGAGCCCTTGAGGTTCTAAACCAAATATGCGCACAAGTCTAAGAACATCATACGAACTTGCTCGCGTGATCAAATCTCCAATAAAACACCTAGAACTACGAATTTAGCATCAAATAATCAGAAATTTTCAAGAAACCTCAATAATTTGTATTTTCACAGCCAAACGTCTGAATCACGTCAAACCAACTCCGTTTCTCACCAAATTTGCGAGACAAGTCATAAATATATTATTGGACCTATACCGGGTTCCAAAACTAAAATATGGATCCGATGTCAATAAAGTCAAATATTGGTCAAACATTCAAAACCCAGTCCCAAATCACTTTACTGATCCACCAGGACTGTCAAAACACGAATCTGGATCATTTTGCTCAAAACGTTGACCGAAGTCAACTCAGATGGATTTTAAGGCAAAAGTTTCATATTTTCTCAGTTTTTAACATAAAATCTTTCCGAAAACACCTGGACTGTGCACGCAAATCGAGGAGGGCTAATATGAGGCATTTAAGGCTTCAAAGCACAGAATTAGGTTCTAGAACATAAGATGACCTATCAGGTCATCACATTCTCCACCTCTAAAATAATCGTTCATCCTCAAACGGACATAGAAAAGTACCTGAGCTGGTGAAAAGGTGTGGATATCTACTCCGCATGTCCGACTCGAACTCCTAAGTAGCTGCCTCAACGGGTTGGCCTCTCCACTGCAATCGAATTGAAGGATAACTCTTCGACCTCAACTGACGAACATGCCTGGATAGAATAGCCACCGGCTCCTCCTCATAAGTCAAATCCTAGTCCAACTGGACAAAGCTGAAATCTAACACATGGGACGGATCACCGTGATACTTCCGGAGCATTGACACATGGAAAACCGGATGACCTATTGATAAACTAGGTGATAATGTGAGCCTGTAAGCCACATCACTCACTCTCTCGTGAATTTTAAAGGGTCCGATATACCTAGGGCTCAACTTTCCCTTCTTTTCGAACCTCATCACACCCTTCATGGGTGAAACTCGAAGCAATACTCTCTCTCCAACCATGAATGCAACATTACAAAATCTACGGTCGGCATAATTCTTCTGCCTGGACGGAGCCGTGCGAAATCGATCCTGAATAATCTTAACCTTATCAAAGGCATCCTGTACCAAATTCGTGCCTAGCAACCGAGCCTCCCACGACTCGAACCGTCCAACTAGCGATCGGCACCGCCTCCTGTATAATGCCTCATAGGGAGCCATCTGAATGCTCAATTGGTAGTTGTTGTTGGAGGCAAACTACGCAAGTGGCAAGAATTGATCCCATGAACCTCCGAAGTCTATAACACATGCGCAGAGAATATCCTCCAATATTTGAATAGTGCGCTCGGAATGTCCGTCTGTTTGAGGATGAAACATTGTGCTCAACTCAACCTGCGTGCCCAACTCATGTTGTACTGCTCTCCAAAAGTGCAAGGTGAACTGCGTACCTCGATCAGAAATGGTAGACACGGGCACACCGTGAAGATGGACGATCTCGCAGATCTAGATCTCAGCTAACCGCTTTGAAGAATAGGTAACTTCCACAAGAATGAAATGAGCTGACTTGGTCAGCCTGTCCACAATAACCCATGTCGCGTCAAACTTCCTCTGAGTCCGTGGGAGTCCAACAACAAAATCCATAGTGATACGCTCCCACTTCCACTCAGGAATCTCTATCTTCTGAAGCAAACCACCAGGTCTCTGATGCTCATGCTTTACTTCCTGACAATTTAGACACCGAGCTACATATGGAACTATATCCTTCTTTATCCTCCTCCACCAATAATGCTGCCGCAAGTCATGATACATCTTGGCGGCACCCGGATGAATAGAATACCGGGAACTGTGGGCCTTCTCAAGAATCAACTCACGAAGTCCATCTACATTGGGCACACAAATATGACCATGCATCCTCACAACTCCATCATCTCCAACAGTAACCTTCTTGGCACCACCGCGCCGCATTGTATCTCTAAGGACAAGCAAATGAGGGTCATCATATTGTCGCTCCCTGATGCGCTCAAACAAGGAAGTCCAAGAGACTATACAAGTTAGGACACGACTGGGCTCTGAAATATCTAACCTCACAAACTGATTGGTCGAATTCTGAACATCTGATGCAAGTGATCTCTCACCAGCTGGAATGTACATAAGGCTGCCCATACTCGCTGCCTTTCTACTCAAGGAATTGGCCACCATATTGGCCTTCCCGGGATGATACAAGATTGTGATATCATAGCCTTTCAATAGCTCCAACCACCTCTTCTGCCTCAAATTGAGATCCCTTTGTTTGAACAAATACTAAAGGCTTCGATGATCCGTGAAAACCTTGCACGACACGCCATAAAGATAGTGCCTCCAAATCTTAGGCGCATGAACAATGACTGCCAACTCTAAGTCATGAACATGGTAATTCTTCTCATGAACCTTTAGTTGCCGCGACGAATATGAAATCACCCTGCCATCCTACATCAATACCGCACCAAGTCCAATAAGAGATGCATCACAATATACCGTATAAGATCTTGAACCTGTGGGCAACACCAACACTGGCGTTGTAGTCAAAGCAGTCTTGAGCTTTTGAAAGCTCGCTTCACACTCGTCTGACCATCTGAACGGGGTACCCTTCTGGGTCAACCTGTTCAATGGGGCTGTTATCGATGATAACCCCTCCACAAACCGACGGTAATAGCCGGCCAAACTTAAGAAACTTCGGATCTCCGTGGTTGAAGTGGTTCTAGGCCAGTTCTGAACTGCCTCAATCTTCTTAGGATCCACCTGAATGCCATCTGCCAATATGACGTGCCTCAAGAAAGCGACTGAATCCAACCAACTCACACTTTGAAAACTTAGCATATAATTAGTTGTCTCTCAGAGTCTGAAGTACAATCCGAAGATGCTGCTCGTGCTCCTCTTGACTGCGGGAGTAGATCAAGATATCATCAATAAACAGAATCACTAAGGAATCCAAATAGGGCTTGAACACTCTATTTATCAAATCCATAAATGCTGATGGGGCATTTGTCAGCCCAAATAACATCACTAGAAACTCAAAATGCCCATACCGAGTCCGAAAAGCTATCTTATGTACATCGGATGCCCTAATCCTCAACTGATGATAGCCAGACCTCAAATCAATCTTCGAAAACACCCTAGCACCCTGAAGCTGATCAAATAAGTCATCAATCATCGGAAATGGATACTTGTTATTGATGGTGACTTTGTTCAAATGCCGGTAATCTATGCACATACTCATCGATCCATCCTTCTTCTTAAAAAACAACAAAGGTGCACCCCAGGGTGAGACACTAGGTCTTATGAAGCCCTTATCAAACAAATCTTGCAACTTCTCCTTCAATTCTTTCAACTCTAGTAGAGCCATACGGTATGGCGGAATAGAGATGGGCTGAGTGCCCAGAGCCAAATCAATACAGAAGTCAATGTCCATGTCGGTTGGTATCCCCAGTAGGTCTACAAGAAACACATCTGGAAACTCAGGAACAACTGGTACTGAATCCATGGAAGGAACCTCCACATTAGTATCGCAGACATAAGCCAAATAAGCTAGACACCCCTTCTCGACCATACGCCGAGCCTTCAGATAAGAGATAATCCTACTAGTAGAATGGCCAGGAGTCCCTCTCCACTCTAATCGAGGCAACCCTGGCAAGGCTAAGGTCACCATCTTGGCGTGACAATCCAATATAGCGTGATTAGGTGATAGCCAATCCATATCCAAGATAAGATCAAAAGCTACCATATCGAGAAGTAGGAGATCGACACTAGTCTCAAGACTTCCAGTGGTAACCACACACGAATGATAAACACGATCTACAACAATAACATCTCCCACATATGTGGACACATACACATGAGCACTCAAAGAATCACGAGGCACAACCAGATACGAAGAAATATAAGATGACATGTAGAGACCGGATCAAATAGAAATGAAGCGTCCCTATGACAAACTAAAACAATACATGTGATAACAGCGTCAGATAACTCAACCTCAGGCCTGGATGGGAAAGCATAATATTGGTGTTGGGCCCCACCACTTTGAACCACGTCCCTGGGACGGCCTCTAACTGGCTGGCCTCCACCTCTAACAGCATGACCTCTACCTTTGGCTGTCTGACCCCTGCCTTTGGCTGGCTGAGCAGGTGGTGTAGCAACTGGTGCCGAAATAATCGCACGAGAACTCTGCTGAGCCGCGCCGCCCAATAATCTCGGACAGGTCCCCTGATATGCCCAAAACCACCACACACAAAACATCCATCCTGGTGTTGTGGCTGCTGAAATTGAGGCTGACCTGAACGGGCCGGATAACCACGGTAATAACTCTAAATAAGAGGTGCACTAATAGGAGCTGGCGGTGCACTGTAAATTGGCTGCCCAAAATGAGGCACATAAGGACCACGACTCTCTGAAGCACTCTGGGATACTTGAAGCGCAGACTGGAATGGCCTGGGAGGCTGGCCCCTACCAAAAGTACCCTTGCCTCCAGACGAGGCACCACCAAACCCACCGGAATGATGAGGCCTCTTGTCAGATCCCTGACCTCCCCCCTGCGCAAGAACCATCTCGAGTCACCTGGTGACATTGGCAGCCGTCTGAAAAGAAATCTCACTCCCGGTCTCCTTGGCCATCTGCAACTTGATAGGCTGAGCAAGTCCCTCAATAAACCTCCTCACCCTCTCCCTCTCTCTCTCTCTCTCGGTAGGAAGCAAAATAATATCATGATAGGCTAGATAAAAAAAACAGGTCTCATACTGAGTAACACACATACTGCCCTGTTGGAGACGCTTAAACTGCCTGAAATAATCCTCTCTCAGTGTGATAGGGAGGAACTTCTCTAGGAAGAGCTGAGAGAACTGGTCCCAAGTAAGAGCGGGCGACCCAACTGGTCTAGTCAACACATAGTCCCTCCACCATTTCTTGGCGGAAGCCGCCATCTGAAATATAGCAAAATCGACCCTATTGTTCTGCACTATACCATGTTCCGCAGCACCTCATGGCAACTGTCAAGATAATACTGGGGGTCCTCTAAAGGTGCACCACTGAAGTGAACAAGAAAGATCTTAGTAAACTTGTCCAATCTTCATAAAGCCTCAACAGACATGGTGGGTCCATCACCGGCATGTGCTGCAACAAACTGGTTGAACTACCCCAACTTTCGGGGCTACTAGAGTCTGATACTAGGGAGCCATCTGCTCCGGAGTGTAGGTAGCGGGAGTTTGTGTTCCTCTCCCAGCCTGAGAGACGGTTGGTGGCATAGGAAATGTACCGTCCTTGGCCACACTCTCCATAAGGCCCACTAAACGTACTAGAGCGTCCTGAAGCACTAGGATGGCAATGAACCCCTCCGGGACCTAAGCTGGTACAATAGGCACAGCCTGGGCTAGAACCTCCTCATCAAACTCCACCTGAGGTTCCACGGCTGGTGTTGATTCTCGAGCTCTGGGCTGAGCTCTGCCCCTGCCTCGACCTCTGGCGCGACCTCGACTTCAACCTCTGGCGCGGCCTCAGCCTCAACCTCTAGCGCAGCCTCGGCCTCAACCTCTGCCCCTCGTAGGAGCTGCCACTGGGGGCTCTGGCTGCTTCTCAACTGAAGACGTAGCACGTGTTCTCTCCATCTGCGAGAGTAGAAGAGTTCAATTAGCAGTGAGAAAATCGCACGATAGAGAAGAATAGAAGTGAAATTTGTTCCTAAACTTCATAGCCTCTGGAAGATAAGCACATACGTCTCTATACCGAACCTCCAGACTCTACTAAGCCTGCTCGTGACTTGTGATACCTAGGAAACCTAGTGCTCTGATACTAACTTGTTACGACCTGAAATTCGCACCGTCGGGACCGTGATGGTGCCTAACATTTCACTTGCTAGGCAAGCCAACGTTAGAGAACCGTTAAGCCAATTATTATTCAATTTCAATAAATAAAGTCAATTAAGCAAAAATGAGATAAAATCGAGTGCGGAATAACATAAATTCCCATAATATTTACTACAATCCCGATCTAGAGTCACAACTCACGAGCTTCTAGGATTTTCTACAAACAGAGTCTGAAAGAAATATAATTATTTTGAACGAAAAGAAATAGTAAAATAGGGGAAAATAGAAGGGGACTTCAAGGTCTTGGGATGCCATCAGATCTACCTCGGGTCTCCAATGAGAAAATCCAGGCTGCTACGCCTCACGATCAGCTAGGACCAATGCAAAAATCTGCACAAGAAGTGTAGAGTGTAGTATGAGTACAACCGACCCCATGTACTCTGTAATTTTCGAGCCTAACCTCGACGAAGTAGTGACGAGGCTAAGGCAGGTCACTCAGACTACAACCTGTACACAATATATAATAAAGACAGAATAGGAAATACAAAACGAAATAAGGCAGCCAACTGAAAATAATAACTACAACCTCAAGAAATAAGCTAGTGATGTTCAAAATTACCAATCTTAGAGTTTAGATGAAAATATCGAAAACCAACACAGCTCAAGGAAATAGAAACACATAGGTTGTTGCGGCGTGCAACCCGATCCCACCGTCCAACACATAATCCTCCCTTATTTCACCGTAACAACATTAACAATAATAAATTATATATATATATATATATATATATATAATATCACCATATAACAATATCAATATCATAATTCACCATTATTCCACCATATCAATCCACCTTTATTTCACCTGTTGCGGCGTGCAACCCGATCCCACCAGCTCAGTACCAAATACTCAATGTGCACAGTCAAATTAACAATTCAAATCACGAAAACATTATATATACCAATGTACAATGTATTGATGTTTACGATCAATAAATACCGAACTTAACCAAAAAGGAAACCTTGTACAACTTAGGAATCTACATAAGTAATACTACACAGCGAGACCAGTCCAGTAATTGACAATTAGAAGGTGCAAGTAAGTCAGTTTAAGAAAATAGCAGGGAAGAATGAAACTATGAAAAGATCTAACATCATTAACAGGAGAAGACATTGATTAACAGGTAGCAAGTAAGCATGAAAATCATTTAGGGCATATAACATTTAAGGCAGGGAAAGAGATAATTAATGAACATTGAAAAATCAGGGAAAATAAGAAATTCGACGCGGTATAAGCACTCGTCACCTTGCATATACGCCGCTCACATGAAATTCACATAGCACGTAGTCTGAGGGTTCCTAATTCCCTCAAGTCAAGGTTAGACTCAACACTTACCTCCCTCCAAAGATCACTCAAAGCTTAACCACATCTTTGCCTTTCAAAAAAGCCTCTGAACCAACAATATACAGCAAATTACCAACCAAACGATTCAAAATAAACCTTAGGAATTACCCATGATTGCAAAAGATTCAATTTAGGTCATTATTGAAAAGTCAACAGAAGTTAACTCCTAGGCCCGCTTGGTCCAAACCCAAAATTTGGACCAAAATCCGATTACCCATTTAACCCCGAGCCCGATTATGTAATTTATTTTGGAATCCGACCTCAATTTGAGATCTAAATCCCAATTTTACAAAAATCCCTAATTCTACCCAAACTCCCAATTTCCACCATGAAACACTAGATTTTAGGTTGAAATCTTAGGAAATGTAGTGAAAGATTGAAAAAAAATGGATTAGAATCACTTACCAATGATTTGGGGAAGAGAGTTCTTGGGAAAATCGCCTCTAGGATTTTCTTGTTTTGAAAATTTGAAGAATGGGAGAAAATCCCATTTTTCAACTATTAGACCAGTTGCATGTAACGCAATTGCGACCTTGGGTTTGCAATTTGCGAACCCCGCAAATGCGAGTTTTTCTTCGCAAATGCGAAGTCTCACAATTCCTGATATCATCGCAATTGTGATGACTTGTTCGCAATTGCGACCAAACGATCGCAAATGTGAACTCAGTGCTGACCCACCCCTTTTCGTAATTGCGAAGGAATTGTCGCAAATGCGAACCTGACAAAAGGTCGCAAATGCGAAGCCTGACCTCGCAATTGCGAGGTATGAGGCCTGCACCAGAACTGAAGCACACTAACAATGTTTCTAAGTCCAAATTCACTTTGTAGCCTATCCAAAAACTCACCCAAGCCCTCGAAGCTCTAAACTAAATATGCACACAAGTCTAAAAATATCATACGAACTTCCTTGCACGATCAAATCGCCAATATAACACCTAGAACTATGAATTTAGCATCAAATCAAAGAAAATTTTCAAGAAACCTCAAATTTCTATTTTCATAATCGGACGTCCGAATCACGTCAAACCAACTCCGTTTCTCAACAAATTTGACAGACAAGACATAAATATATTATTGGACCTATACCGGGTTCCGGAACTAATATACGGACCCGACATCAATAAAGTTAAACATTGGTCAAACTTTCAAAGTCATAAGCTTTTAAACTTTCAAATTTCAACAAAGTATGATAACTCGGGTTAGGGACCTTCCGAATTTGATTCCAGGATATGCCCCAGTCCCAAATCACGATACGGACTCACCGAATCGTCAAAATAATAATCCGGATCGCGCACGCAAATCTAGGAGGGCTAATATGAGGTATTTATGGCTTCAACGCGCAGAATTAGATTCTAAAACATAAGATGATCTATCGGGTCATCACAAAAAGCTCTCCGAATATATATATATATATATACACAGACACACAGACACACTATAAAATATAAAAGGTGATTATAAATAACAATATTTTTAATGTATTTTAGTTTATAGTAAATAAGGTGCATTATTTAGCTATAGCTTGTAAAATTTTCATATGTATATATGTAAAAGGTTGTATAGATTGCAATTTTTATATTCTAAAAAGCACCGAAGACTTTTTGAAAATAATCATAAAAGATCAATTAAATTCTTGAATAATAATTATGCCAAACAGATTGAGACAAGTGAAGTAGTTATAATGAAGATGAATTTTCAGAAACCACTATTGTTTAGTAGCTATTAACTTCCTATTGCTACCATATACATAATTATTTCTTATAGATACTATTTAGTTATTATGCGACTGTATTCGTTGTACTCGCGCTATTGTATTCATGAATACAATAGCGGAATTCGTCTAAAAAATAAAAGAGTCAAGTTGTTCGACTGTATCCGTTGTATTCGCTTTACTGTATTCATGAATACAGTAATGGAATTCGCCTAAAAAATAGGGTAATCCAACTGTTTAGTAACGGAAAGAGGATCAATTAGCGTGTATCACTCCTAATTTAACTCAACAAAATCAATTCTACATATATTTCGTTGCTATTGTTATGTATTCCAGGTATTCGCGCGACTGTATTTATAAATACAGTGAGGTAATCAAGAAATAAGGTGTATACTATTCTATTAAGTTCGATTGTATACATTGTATTCAATTCACATAAATTCATTTTTCACTATTATATATTGTATTCAATTCACTGTATTCAATTCGAATATATTCAAACAATAAAAAAATCACAAAACACAGTGATATTTAGATGTATTCAAAAAATACAGACCTTCGAAAAATATAAATACATGAAAAAAATAATGTATATACAAAAATACAATGCATTTAAGTGTATTTGTATCATTGTAAGACTAAAATAGCAAAGAAGAGAAGAAAGTTTGCCGGAGATGGCATTTTCTGGCCAAGCAAAATATTGTATACATTATATTAAAACTAAAAATGGAGACGAAAAAAAATTCGGCCCTCAAATATTATCCGGCGTGGCCATGGCCAGATCTGTTTGCGTAATAGGATGAGCCAATAGTGGATGATGATGCCGACGATTCTGACGCCGAGGACGATTCTGATGACGACCATGATGATGACACTGACAATTCTGATGATTTGATGGAGAAGAGAAAGGATTGAGAATCTTACTGATAGAGAGAGGAGGAAGANAGAGAGAGAGAGAGAGAGAGAGAGAGAGAGAGAGAGAGAGAGAGAGAGAGAGAGAGAGAGAGAGAGAGAGAGAGAGAGAGAGAAATAATATAATTGGCGTATTTCATGCCTCAATGGTAGGTATAAATAAATACCTATTGTTCTATAAAACAGAAAAGGTAGCTATAAGTAATAATATTTTAAAATTATTTTGTTTTATGATAAATAAGGTGTAATAGTTTGCTACAAGAGCTAAAGTTTCTAGAATAAATAGGTCATTTTCACAGCCACCCAAAATTTTGGGAGAAATTCAAAAATAGCCAGATTTACAACTGGTCATTCAAAAATAGACACAATTTCAAAAGTAATCGAAATTTAGCCACTTTTCATGTAAATATAAATCTGAATGAAAACACTGTTAAAATTTCGAAAAATACTCCAGCATAATATACTGGAATTCCAGTATAATATACTGGAACTCCAGTATATTACATAAGTATACTCGAACTCCAGTATATTATACTAAAGTTCCAGTATAATATAACTTCTAGCATAATATACTGGAGTTCCAGTATAATATACCGGTTTAACATAATATGGTGGAAGTTCATACACAGGTGCTCCAATCTCCAGTATATTATGCTGGAACTTTCCGCATGTTGGAGTTCCAGCATAATATCCTGAAAGTTCATACACGGGTGCACCGATCTCCAGTATATTATGCTGAAACTTTCCATGTTGCAGCAAAATAGTGACTATTTTTCAATGACTTTGCAAATGCGGGCTATTTTTGAATGACCAGTCCAAAAATTGGCTAGCCCGTGCTATTTTTACTAAATTTTAGAGTCTAAAAAGGTTCATTAATTGGGCCGCTATTCCGCTTGGGTCCATTTTTAAAAAATAAAATAAAAGTCAATCACCCGGGCTTTCACCTCCTGTGGTGTTGGGGGGTTTGGCTAGACCCCTACCTTGTCTATTATATAAGCAAAAAGTACAATCGAGGGGGACATAAAAATTTACCTCTTGGATGCCTTTTATACTATGAGAGAGGAAGAGTCTATGGGAAAAAATACATTGTTAGACCATTTCCTCTCGCTATACACAATTTTAACTTACAAAAAAATTTGGTTTTTCATATCTAATTCTAAAAGAAGGAACCTGCCACATATCCATGAAGAAAGGCCCCTTGGCAGCTCTTGGAACTTGCCTGAAATCCGTGTGAATGATGCCTT
This sequence comes from Nicotiana knightiana, assembly GCA_005239525.1. NCBI lineage: Eukaryota > Viridiplantae > Streptophyta > Magnoliopsida > Solanales > Solanaceae > Nicotiana > Nicotiana knightiana. Next base: position 82,412 of record ML416710.1, on the reverse strand, counting down.
CGATGGATGTAGAGTCTTCCTTGCAAACCAATCTGCCACCTGATTTGCTTCACGAAAGCAATGGTGGACGAATACATTGTTCTTTTCCAGAATATCAATGAGTGTATATGGTCGATACCGGGGAACCCCGTATCGGGACCTCTATGACATTCCAAGCCCGATCTCGAAAGGCTCGAAGTGAAGTTTGAAGTTCGACCTCGGAGTGCATACCTCGAGAGAGTATATTGAATGCCCGCCACAGGCCTACCTCGAGGCAGTATAAAATCGATGACCGTCATGGAAATGCGGTAATTTCCCAAGAACACGTGGATAGAGCTGATAAGGTCTGCAAAGATAGTACAAGGCCGTTATACAGTTATACCAATAAAGTTTCTCAGTCATAATTAGACATGTACTATATTGGGATTCACCCCTCTTATATAAAAGGGACCCCAATCATTCTTGTAACACACAACATTCTTACTGCAATAGAACATTCTCTGCTTTTTTCGTGCCCAACAGTGTCTCTCAGGTTTATTTCTCCTTATTTAGTGTTCTTCATTTATTTTTCTTCATTTATTGCTATTATCCGACCTCGAGGCCCCCGATTCCAGTGAGCTCGAGACCCCAGTCTTGTGAACAACTTTGGTTTGCTTACCGTATTTTCCTTGCTTATATTCATTACTCTTTATTATTAGCTAGTAGTGGAATAAATCACATATTTTTAAAACCACAAATCAGATATAATTGTTAATACCATTTTCAAGGTAAACAGTTTGGTGCCCACCGTGGGGCTAAAGATAATAGTGATTATTTTAGTGCTAGTTTTTTGATAACACACGTTATTTTTCACACTTCTTCTTGTCCAAGATTTTTCTTATTTCAAGCTAAAACATGTCAAACTCACATAACGCATCAGTGCATAGCAACAATGGCCTCGGTTTCCATGGGAAAAATAATGCAGCATCTTCAGCAGCCGGTGTGCCACTGCTAAACCCCGAAGTAGCACCTATTCCCAACTCAGTTGATGATGGCTCGCATATTGCTATAAGCACCGATTTGGGTATGGATGTCGGGGGAAGCGTGCAAGGAGAAGTCCAACTTGACGCACAAACAACACATGCTCGAAATGAAGTCAGCCTACAAATCATTTTTGAGATGTTGCAATCACAACAAGTTGCTATTGCTCAGCTATAGAGTCAGCAAAAGACTCCAAGTACAGCAGGATCGAAAGCAGCTCCCCGAGTTGAGTCAACACCAGTAATATCGAGAAATAATGGGTTAGGAACAGACCCCACTATTATGATAATGGTCGAGGACCTCACCAAAAGTATTGAATCAGGAGAAAAGAAGATAGAGGCCAACGACAAAAAAGTAGAAACCTATAACTCGAGGGTCGATCAGATCCCGGCGCACCTCCGATATTGAAGGGGGTAGATTCGAAGAAGTTCGTGCCGAAACCATTTCCGTCAAGTGCGGCTCCGAAGCCCATTCTGAAGAAGTTCAGGATGCCCGATATCCCAAAGTACAATGGGACCACATATCCTAATGAGCACATTACAAAGTATACTTGTAGTATAAAAGGAAATGACCTGAAAGACGATGAGATTGAATACATTTTGTTGAAGAAATTTGGAGAAACATTGTCGAAGGGGGCCATGATGTGGTACCATAACCTGCCCCCGAACTCAATAGACTCGTTTGCCATGTTGGCAGACTCTTTTGTGAAGGGGCATGCTGGCGCCATTAAGGTCGCCACAAGAAAGTCTTACGTCTTCAGGATTAAACAAAGAGAGAATGAGATGCTAAGGGAGTTCGTATCTCGCTTTCAGATGGAGCAAATGGAATTACCACCAGTCTACGATGACTGGGCAGTGGAGACCTTCACTCAGGGCTTGAATGAAAGAAGCTCGATAGCTTCGAAGTAGCTGAAGAAAAATTTGATCGAGTATCCCTCCGTAACTTGGGCTGATGTCCCCAACATGTATCAATCCAAAATCAGGGTCGAGGACGACCAACTGGGAGACCCCTCGGGTTCAGTGTATCCAAGCAGGATATTTGCTAAGGAATCAAGAAATTCAGAAAGAGAGTCGAGGCCGAACAAAGAGAGATATGAACCATACATCAGAGATCAAAGAAGTACTTCGAGACGGGATATACCTCGCAATGATCGAGGGACGAATCGAGGCCGGAACTCACGGGGACTTATGAGAAAGATCGGATTTGACAGGCACACGGGGCCGATGGAGGCACCCCGATTATTAGAGTATAACTTCAACATCGATGCATCAGACGTCGTATCAGCAATAGGTAAGATCAAAGACACCAGGTGGCCAAAGCCTGTGTAGTTAGATACTTCCCAAAAGAACACCAACTTAATGTGCAAATAGCATGGCACTCACGGTCATAGGACCGAGGATTGTAGACAGCTTCGAGAGGAGGTAGCCCGACTGATCATCGAAGGGAACCTTCGAGAATTCCTCAGCGATCGAGCAAAGAATCAATTTTGAGAAAGAGAAGCGAACAGGAAAAATGAACAGGAGGAACCGCAACATATCATCCATATGATCATTTGAGGCGTCGACATCCCGCAGAGACCCGTGTTCAAACGAACAAAAGTATCCATCACAACGGAAAAGTGAACCCGGAGCTATGTACCCGAGGACGCTCTTACATTCAGTGAAGAAGATGTTAAGGCCTTGTCTCAGCCTCATAATGATGCACTAGTAATTTGTTTTCTTTTGAATAAAATTCGAATTAAACATGTGCTCGTGGATCCAAGTAGCTCGGCCAATATAATCAGGTCGAGGGTAGTGGAGCAGCTCGGACTGCTTGATCAAATCGCACTCTTCTCTCGGGTCCTCAATGGATTCAACATGGAAAGTGAGTCAACGAAGGGGGAAATCATCCTACCAGTCAACGTGGCCGGTAAAATTTAGGATACCAAGTTTCATGTCATCGAAGGTGACATGAGGTACAATGCCTTACTTGGGAGGCCGTGGATACATAGCATGAGGGAAGTGCCATCAACTCTTCATCAAATGATGAAGTTCCCAACAAAGGATGTTGTAAAAACGGTGTATGGAGAGTAGTGTGCAGCAAAGGAGATGTTCGCGGTACACGACATGACACCAACATCGACGCCTTCCACTTCGGAGAAGTCAAAAGACAAGCAGATCCCCCAGGGATAGGCAGTCTGGGAGCAGTTGATAGAGGATGATGAAGAAGCTTCATCACTCCTTGAGCCCTCGTTTCCCCTGAAGATTCGTATGCAACAAAGTCGACGGTCGAAGAGTTTGAACATGCCGTTTTGATCGAGCATCTTCCAGATTGAAAGGTATACCTGGGAAAGGGATTAACCCCCGAACTCAGGAGAAAACTCGTTCAATTTCTTATTAATAACATTGATTGCTTCGCTTGGTCCCATTTAGACATGATAGAGATCCCGTCGGAAGTAACCACCCATCGACTAAGTGTCGACCCCAGGTTCAAACCGGTGAAGAAAAAAAGGAGGCCTCAGTCCGAGGTAAAACATGCATTCATCAAAGACGAGGTAACAAAACTTCTCAAGATAGGGTCCATTAGGGAGGTGAAATATCCCGAATGGTTAGTTAATGTAGTAGTAGTCCCCAAAAGGGGAAATAAATTAAGAATGTGCGTAGATTACAAAGACCTGAATAAAGCATGCCCTAAGGACTCATTCCCACTGCCCAACATCGATCGCTTGATCGATGCCATGGCCGTCCACGAGATCCTTACATTTCTCTACGCCTACTCCGGGTACAATCAAATCCAAATGAACCCGAAGGACCAGGAAAAGACTCCGTTCATCACGATGTATGGTACATAATTTTATAATGTAATGCCCTTCGGGCTAAAAAATGCAGGAGCCACATATCAACGCCTAGTTAATAAAATGTTCGAACATCAAATAGGCAAGTCTATGGAAGTTTACATTGATGACATGCTAGTTAAGTCCCTGCGCACAGAGGACCATCTGAATCATTTGCAGGAAACATTCGATATCCTTAGAAGATACAGCATGAAGCTCAACCCCAAGAAGTGCGCCTTCGGAGTCGGATCGGGCAAAATTTTGGGCTTCATGTTGTCGAATTGGGGAATCGAGATGAATCCCGACAAAATCAAAGCCATCGAGGAAATCACCGTGGTAAACAACGTGAAAGCGGTACAATGGTTGACCTGGCGGATAACAGCCTTAGGGAGATTCATCTCGAGGTCATCAGATCGGAATCACCACTTCTTCTCCCTACTCAAGAAGAAAAACAACTTCGAGTGGGCCCCAGAATGCCAACATGCCTTAGAAGAATTAAATCGGTATCTCTCGAGCCCACGACTACTCCATACCCCGAAGGAGGATGAAACGTTGTACTTGTATTTGGCCGTGTCTGAGGTAACAGTAAGTGGTGTGTTGGTTCGAGAAGAACAAGGTACGCAATTCCCTATCTATTACGTAAATCAGACCCTAGGAGATGCTGAAACCAGGTATCCGCACTTAGAAAAATTAGCTCTTGCATTAATAAGTGCATCTCGAAAATTGAGACTTTATTTTCAATGCCATCGTATATGTGTAAACATCTTGCATAAGCCCGAATTATCGGGCCGATTGGCCAAATAGACCATTGAAATCGGGGGGTACGATACCGAGTACCAACCCTAAACGGCTATCAAGTCCCAAATTTTGGCAGACTTCGTGGCCGACTTTACGCCTGCCCTCTTGCCCGGTGTAGAGAAAGAACTCTTTCTAAAAACGGGCAAATTATTGGGGGGTATGGACCCTCTTCACTAACGGTACCTCAAACGTGAAAGGGTCCGGGCTCGGTATAGTTTCGAAACCGCCTAAGGGGGCATAATTAGACAATCCATAAAAACTCCAAAATTGACTAATAACAAATCCTAGTAAGAAGCTATGATTGCAGTTCTCGAGCTGGCCAAAGGCCTAGGAGCAGAAGTAATCTAAGCAAAATGTGACTCCCTTCTGGTAGTAAATTGGATCTTTGAGGTTCGGGAAGATAGGATTCAAAGATATTTAGACAAGCTTCAAGTGACATTGCATCGCTTCAAAGAATAGACTCTGGTCCGCGTACCTCGGGAACAAAACAGCGAGGCCGATGCACTCGCAAACCTGGGATCGTCCGTCGAAGAAGATGACATACTCCTGGGGGCTGTTGTGCAACTATCCAAATTGGTGATTGAAGAAGTCCATGTCGAGATCAACTCAACAAGCCTAACATGGTATTGGAGGAACAAGTACATCGACTATTTGAGAAATGGGAAGCTTCTCACGGGCCCAAAAGAATCGAGGGCCCTTCGAGCCAAACTAGCCCGATTTTCACTCGACGAGAATGGAACACTATATAAAAGGACGTTCGACGGGCCTCTAGCAGTGTGTTTAGGACCAGGGGACACCGACTATGTGCTTCGAGAAGTTCATGAAGGCACTTATGGAAACCACACTGTGCCGATTCTTTAGTTCGAAAGGTGATCAGAGCAGGTTACTATTGGGATAGCATCGAAAAGGACACCAAGGAATTCGTTCGAAGATGTGACAAATGCCAAAGATTCGCACCAATGATTCACCAACCCGGTGAACAACTACACTTAATTTTATCCCCGTGGCCGTTCATGAAATGGGGATGGACATCGTCGGGCCCCTACCAACGGTGCCAGGTAAAGCCAGATTTATTTTATTTATGATTGACTACTTCTCGAAATGGGTGGAAGCACAGGCCTTCGAGAAAATAAGAGAAAAAGAAGTCATTGACTTCATTTAGGACCACATCATATGCCGATTCAGGATCCCCTCCGAGATCACATGTGATAATGGGAAGCAGTTCATTGACAGCAAGGTGACGAAATTCCTCGAAGATCATAAAATCAAAAGAATCCTATCGACACCTTACCACCCGAGTGCAACGGTCAAGACGAGTCCACGAACAAGACCATCATTCAAAACTTGAAAAAGAAGCTAGAAAATGCGAAGGAAAAATGGAGAGAAATGTTGCCCGAAGCACTATGGGCATATCGAACAACTTCGAAGTCAAGCACAGGAGAGACCCTGTTCTCTTTGGCATACGATTCCGAGGCTTTGATACTGGTCGAGGTCGGGGAACCGAGCTCCAGATTTTACCATGCCACCAAAGACTCGAACAACGAGGCCATGACTACTGCCCTCGAGCTACTAGATGAAAAGAGAGAGGTCGCACTGGTCCGAATGGCCGCGCAAAAACAAAGGATCGAGAGGTACTATAGCATGAGAAAAAACCTCTGATACTTCGAAGTTGGGGACTTAGTCCTATGGAAAGTCACTCTCAACACTCGAAACCCAAATGAAGGGAAGCTAGGCCCTAGCTGGGAAGGACCGTACCGCGTCTTCGGAGTAGTAGGCAAAGGGTCCTACAAACTTGGCACCATGGAAGGCGAGCAACTACCAAGAAATTGGAACATATCAATACTCAAACGTTATTATTGCTAAGGTATAACCTTCTCCCTTTTCATTTATGTTTCATACTAACTTATTGCAGGTGTTCGATTGAGAAGAGTCGAAGCACCCTTCAGCTCGAAGACCTTGGGTTTTAAAGCATGTGTTGCACTCTTTTTCCCTTAGATCGGGTTTTATCCCAAATGGGTTTTACCGGTGAGGTTTTTGACGAGGCAACACCAATATGCTACCTAAGGAAAACTCAACAAGTATTCAAGGCTTCTTTTCAAGCAACCTTGAATAATTAGGGGGCATCACCCTAGGAGGTTACTTTTTCAAAGAAATCAAGTTATGCCAAAGAGGGCCTCGATAGGAGAACATTGTATCAGGTCAAATGAACCGTGTCCGCATAGAAAAGTCGAGTCCCCGATGGCAAAAACATGTATGTTTGTATCAAGTAGTCGAAGAAGCATCTTTACTTATCAAAATGCTTTGTGCCTCAAAGAAGCTTACTATGTTTACATGGAACGACTCAAGGGCCAAACACGCCCGAACACTCGGGGACTGTCATCGACATTCAGCTTATCGAGTCACCAAAGACTCGAACTCGTAAGACCTCAATGAGGCAACACCGAGCTCATAAGACCTCAATGATGCAATATCGAACCTATAAGACCTCAATGAGGCAATATCAAGTTTATAAGACCTCAACGAGGCATACTCAAACTTGTAAGACCTTAAAAAGACATAACCTCGATATAGAGGCCGAGGTCATTTCACCCGGGGACTAAAGGCTACGACCGAACATAAAGACTACGGTCATACTAAAAGTCTACGGCCAAATTAACGCGGCTTGGAGACGTCCGACTTCCGCCATAAAATCTAAAGGCCTCCAAACACTTTAAAAAAATTGGTTAATCAGGCTATCCTCGGCATAAGCAAAGGAGCTTCGATAATATCAGCTCCGAACAATGTAAAGGCTTCAAAAAATTGGCCTTCGAGAAAACTCACGAGGTACTCAATTATCGTCGCATATCGACTTATAATCGAGGTTCCTATTCGAGTCTTCGAAGAGTCGGACGAACACAAAAAATGCCAAGGCATAACTAAATGTTAAAAGTCTTTAGCCAGAATGGGGATAATTATAGACATATTAGAGGTCGATTCGACCCAATCTAAAAAGAGCCTAAGGGCCAACCTAAAGAGTCTAAGGGCCGACCTAAAGAGCCTAAGGTCCAAATTGGAAAAAATCCTAAGGGCCAATGTTTTAAAATCGAAGTATCGTATCTAAAGAACTTAAAGGTCAGTGCACACTGTGTTCGAGGCCTCATCCGAGCTCGGGCTCAAAGGCCCCGAAGTTTAAACTTAGCTCAAAGATTAGACCTCAAGGGGTTGCCTGTTATCGATTATTCATCAAGCACGAAACCCTAAGGGTTTTATATTATAAGTCTAGCACATCGGATTGGTTATCGACAAGCATCAAAATTTATTCCAAAAAAGCAAAGGATGGAGTCCTTACACAAAACATATTTACAAAGCTCACGCTTGGAGCCCTTACACAAAAAAAGAAACAAATAGAAGCCTAATCTACCGCCGGGATCACTTGACCGGATGGAGTCCCTTCAGGAGTAGTACCTTCGACGGTTAGACCCTCGGCCCCCTGTTCATCAGCGGCTTCTTCCCCCTCGGAGACTTCTTCTTCATCTTCCTCGATGCTCTCCGAGCCACTAGCTGAAGCCTCATCAAAAGTAAGCAATGCCGCTGATTCTTCCTCTAAAGCCTTCACTCTTTCGATCTCAGCAAAAAGATCAAAGCCCCCTGCATGTGCTTCCTCGAGAGCCTGTCTCCGAGATCCTAATCGAGCATGGTCGAGGGATCGAGTCAGCTTGAGTTCAGTCTCTTCAGATATCTTCCTGGCTCAAGCATTTGCAGCAGCATCATCTTCCCGGTATGAAGATATGAGTGCGTCGGCTTCGGACTTGGTTGTGGATAGTGTGGCGGCCGATTCAGCATGGAGATCCTTATACTTACTGCTTTCTACTCTTTCATCTTGAAGTTGATGCTCAACCGAGGTCAGCTTCTCTCAGAGAGTATCTCTCTTGGAGGCTACCTCATCCATGCGCCGCCTGAGCCCGAGGATCTCAGTATCCCTGACTCTAAGCCCCTCCCGCATCAGGTCATTTTTCTGCTTAAGCTGCAAGAATCAAGTTAAGGCATTAAATGCTAAAGTTGAACAAGCACAAAAATAATCATACGAAAACTATATTACCTGCTCATCGAGATCGGCCCGTTCTCGAGATATCATCTCCAAACGTGCTCGAAGGTCGTGCAGTTCCTCCTCCTTTTGGCGAAAAGAGCTTTGAACTCATCCGCCTATGATGAGAACCTCCTACACTCTTCCTCGTAATGGGCCAGCTCAGCTTGTGACTTAGAAAAGGCCTGATTGTAAAGCGTTGTGGCCTACAAACACAAAGGAAAGAAACCAGAAAAACAAGAACCAAAACTCAAAGCACGGTTGTGGAGTCAAAAGACTACCTGTTTAGTGAGCTTCTCGGCTTCTTCAAAAATGAACGAGGCGTTAAGTTCGGGCCTTTCTCAACCCCAGCAAAATATCCCTCGAACACGACATTCTCTCCGTGGAAAGCCCCCACATTGGGAGTTTCCATATTTTGGGCATCTCGTATCAGCCCTGGAGAGAATGACGGGCCTGGTGGAGTTGCAGAGCTGGGTTCCCCGAGTTCATCTACCGGTTGCCCCTCGGCTCGGGGCATATTTGGCCGCTGGCCGGCTCAGGGAATTCGTTTGGCCCACCCTCGAGAATTTCTTCAGCTCGAAGTGGGGCAGCATCAACAACTTGTGGTTCAGAAGCCTTCGGCTCAGCAGTCGTCGGCTCAGCAGGCTTCGAAGCAATCGTGCTTCCTCTTCCCCTAAGCACTAGCGAGCAATCATCATTTTCTTCGTCCTCAGCACGAAGACTCTCTGCCACTTCCGGAGTTAAGGTCGCTGAATCGGCCTTAGGCTTTTCAACTTTGGCCTTCTTTGGCTTTGAAGACTTGGTTGGTGACTTCTTTCTCTTCTTCTCCTTAGCAGGTTTTGGGGTATTTTCTTCCCCGGGGGGAGAATCCCTCATCAGAACGGCCTCTCCAAGGCCTGCATAAGCACAAAAGATTAACACATAGGGTGAAAGTACTATCAAGGGATATTTTCTTTAAGGAATTCAAGTATGACAGAGATAAAACCTCACCATGGTTTTTGGCCTCCCATCGGGTTTTTGCCAAATCGCACCACACGCTCTTAACAGACGGGCAGGTCGAATCGAGCTGTCGGACCCAGCCCGGAATATCCTTGAACGCACCGGGTTACCACCCGACAGTTACATCATCGAAGCGAGTTAGTTCAAAAGGAAGAAAAGGAAAAAATAAATATATTTGATCGACGAAATATGTTCACTTACATTTCATATTTCATTCCTTGGGGAATGACATCTTCTCCGAGGGATCAGGTCCGAGGTCCTGACTCGGACAAAGTGGCTCATTCACTCTTTGTCCTTGTCCTCATCGATGCTGGTAAAGAAGGCCTTCGAGGATCGATGTTGTAGCTTAATCAAGCCACCTCGATAAAGTCGGGGGATATACAGTCTGATCAGATGATCGAGGGTAAAAGGCATCCCCTCGACCATGTTTGAAAAATGCCTAATCATATAAATAATTCGCCAGAATGATGGATAGATTTGGCCGAGCGTCATCCGATATTGTCTGCAGAAATCGAGGATCACTGGGTCTATCGGTGGCAAAGATGGTTCTACAGGACCTAAAGTGAAAGGATATGTGTACACACTAAGGAAACCGGCTTTGTGTGTAGTTGTCTTCTTCTGAAGAAGGAATCTCCACCCGAACCGCCTCCCCCAACGGCAGTCAATCTTTACTCTCCCAGTTTAAGTTATCAGGCTGATGTATCGAGACATGGCTTTGCATCATCTCGGTGTCGAAGAAGGTTTTTCTATTTTGAAGTCGAAGGATGTCTCACAAGGTCCAGGGATACACTCCTCAACACAAGGAGCTACTACCTTCTTGCTCTTAGACGATCGTGATAATGAAGGGGCCTTCTCCTTTTGAGGAACGGCCTTTGAAGTCTTTGCCATTTTTTGCAGTAAAATTTCAGAAGAAAGGGAAGAAATTGGCTGAGAGATGAACACAAGAAGGAAGCAAGCAAAAGAGTTGTTAAAAATCTGAAGATATTGTGAAAAGTAAAATTTAAGGAGCGAAGGATTGGGGGATTTATAGGGGTAAGTTATGCGTGTTGGAGAAGGTAAAAGGACGGCCAACCGCCGTTTTCGATTTATTGGCTCTTCGAGAATCGTGCAGGCGTGACTTTTGCACGTCCTTTCCCTCACATCAACCACTAACCTCACGTGACTGACGTCATCACGCAAGGCATCGAAGAATCAAAGAATTCAAATCGTTTCTTATCATTTCATACTAAGAAACGCGGGGACTGTCTGTATACGGTCGATACCGGGGACCCCGGTATCGGGACCTCTATGACATTCCAAGCCCGATCTCGAAAGGCTCGAAGTGGAGTCTGAAGTTCGACCTCGGAGTGCATACCTCGAGAGAGTATATCGAAGGCCCGCCGCAGGCCTACCTCGAGGCAGTATAAAATTGATGACCGTCATGAAAAGGCGGGAATTTCCCAAGAACACGTGGTTAGAGCTGATAAGGTCCGGAAAAATAGTACAAGTACGTACAAGGTTGTTATACAGCTGTACCAATAACGTTTCTCTGTCATAATTAGACATATACTATGTTGGGATTCACCCCTCCTATATAAAGGGGACCCCAATCATTCTTGTAACACACAACATTCTTACTGCAATAGAACATTCTCTGCTTTTTTCGTACTCAACACTGTCTCTCAATTTTATTGCTCCTTATTTAGTGTTCTTCATTTATTGTTATTATCCGACCTCGAGGCCCCCGATTCCAGTGAGCTCGCGCGGCCCCAGTCTTGTGACAACTTTGGTTTGCTTACCTCATTTTCCTTATACATTCTAACTTCTTGATTATTAACTAGTAGTGGAATAAATCACATATTTTTAGAACCACAAATCAAATTTAATTGTTAATACCATTTTCAAGATAAACAATGAGGTCTTCAACCACTTTTTTAAAAATGTTGTTGTCCAGCTTTCTGTTTTGCAGCATGTCCCTAATCACCATGGAATCGATTTCCACAATGAAGTTGGTAATTCCTTTGTATATATACCTCATTGATATTCTGGAAAAGAACAATGTATCTGTCCACCATTGCTTTCGTAAAGCAAATCAGGTGGCAGATTGGTTTACACAAATAGAATCGATGTCCAGCTTGGGTCCATTGATTTACACAAATATGCCAAGTTACTTAAAAAGAAAAAAAGGAAAAAATGTGCTATCATAGACGTAACCAATATACTGAGAAACTTATTATCAATTTTGACCAATTGAAATGATTATTTAAAAGTCCTTTTACAATCAAAGGGAAGCACAGAAAAGACAGGAAAATGCATGGTGATAAGTAAGCCTTTTCTTTGCATGTAACCTACTGATAGTTTTGAGGTAGGATAAGAAGCAAACCCTAAAGTGGGATGTCAGATCAATATATATATATATATATATATATATATATATATATATATATATATATATATATATATATATATATATATATATATATATGTTTACTGTGTCTCCATAGGGTCTTTTGCTGTCACTCAGATGGGGCTTACTTCTTGTCGTCTCCACTGCAAAAATCATCAATTCGACACCATTCACTTATAGGCATATGCATTCTTTCTATGCTTATTTTGTGGTGTTTTTTTGCGTACGATATGAAAATTATGCAATTTTGTTTCATTCTTATGTAATAGTATATAAACAAAATCTACCCATCTTTGGGTAGAAAAAAAATATGTTTCACTTATCTTTCTGGTTTGGTATTAACCTTTTTCGCAATGATGCCCATATCATATCATAGCGATCCACTTCAGAAGAAGAGCTAAAATCTGAAACTTATGCGTAAGAGATTTTAGTCATTTTAAGTTATTGAATTTTAGACTAAAAATCTGTACATATTCAATTAATATCCTCAATTAAATATAGAGTCTTGACCAAAATTACTAGCTAGGTTCGATCGAACCGGTGACACCAACCCTCACTGCATGTGCAATTCCAATGGTGTGTGGAATTTAGCAATTTGGGTCCAGCCATCAGATCGGCTTCTTGTGGTGTTCTTTGTAAGAGTCAAAATTTGAAGGAGTACGCAAAGGTCAAATTTGTCTGGAAGTTGAGGCCTTGAGGAGGATTATTTGTATTTCATGGGCCTTTTATTATACCATAAATGGGGTACATTGGCACATGTTACATTATTGACATTATCGAAATCTTCCCATAATGCTTTCTAGTATGATACTAGGAATTAACAACCTTATTTCGTATTAATTTGATAGTGCGCGAGGAAGATTTAGTCCTCCCAGCTTAAATTCACAAGGTATATATAAGTGAAAATAAAATTATTTTGTTTAATAAATGTCTCAGCTTTACCACTTACTAAAGCCAATCGACCAACTCTTGAAAGTTTTTTTCGACCAAATTTTTGAAAGGTCAAAAGTACTTATTTTTCAAAAAGCACAGGTCATAAAGGCCGATGATATATTCGATCGATTCAATTGATTCTGAGCTAATTCATTTCGATGTACTAACTTTATTATTTATAGATAGTCAAATTGATCAATGAACCAAAATGAGTTCGGTTAAATTAAGCTTTTTTCATACTCTCCATTCAATTTCATTGAATAAAATTAGAAAGAATGGGAAGTAAAATGCCAAGAAGACTATAAAAATGTGCCCATCGATCATATAAATTAGTGAAAAAGAAAGGCTCACTTCCATAATCCTTTTGTTTGATTAAATAATATACCTTTTTTTATATTTTCATTTCAATGGGCTAATTTCTTTATGTAACCTTATTACATATATTAAGAAAATTAAATACAAATAACCAAACACAAATGAAATAATAAACTTCACTTATAAATTTTTAGTTTTTTCTAAATAAAATTTTATGTCTAAAATACAAATTCACGTACGTCTATTCAGAAGCAGATCCATGATTTAATTTTACGGATTTGAATTTGCTATCAAACTCATAACTCTTTCTTAATCATTACATTTATGCATATTTAATAAATTTTCTAATACAAATACAAAGTTTAAACTAATACTATTGAATTTATCCGACCCTACATAACACTCTATCTCTCCGCACCTTTATTAAACCTCAATTTCAAATATTTCTACTTTCTACTTCAAGTAACAATTAGCTAAAACGTATTGATGCAAGTTTTCGGGTAAACTATATACATTATACTTTTGGCATGCGATCCTAACTTCAACACGTTTCTCTTTTGTCATGATATAGTACTACAGCATAGCTGTTTGATTATTTCAGAAAATTATTATGGCACCCCACTCCCCTACAACTACAAGGGTGGCTAGACCAAGATTTTTGAGCGAGGTGGTGGAGAAAGAAGGTATAGGATTGAAATGGCTCTTTTGCATTGTTGAGGTTTTAAGCTATGCTTAAGAGAGGGTGAATGGGAAATGGAGTAAAAGTGAAATATTTTCATTTGAAATTTCCTCCTTGGCAAAGGAACATTGTCCCATATTGGAAGAGGAAAAGATTTTTGATGGGTATATATTCAATTCGTCTTCTTCTAGCTCTTAAAGAGTTGAGAAGAAGGCAAGCTCCGCGCCGTCGTCGTCGCTCGGCTCGGCTTCGGATCCAGATTTATTTGTTAATAGTAAATATTAATAGAAATGTTATTAAATATCCGTTTTAATATAGAATATTAATATTAAATCCAACGAAATATTAAACGTTTTTCCGTTATCCGTTTTTCGATTTTCTAACTAAAAATTAACCTCCCTCTTGAATTCCCGATTTATTGTTGAGTCAATAACCATTTATATTATGGAATTTATATTATGGCCATTTTACATAAACAGCCATTCTGAAGAGTTGCACCTCTTTAGTTTTGAGCTCAACATTGGCTATAAATACAAGTCCATTCTCTCAGATTTTTCATACGATTTTCTGAATTCACCTCCTTTCTTCTGCATTATTTTTAACTTCAAAGAAAGCAACAGGAAGTGTAATTTGCTACCAAACTTTGTGTTCGCTGAAACACTGGGGTTTGAAGTACCACCACACCAGTGTATAATTCGTTCTATACTAGGAGAAAATAATCCACAATCTTGGATACTAGGAGGGGTTAAATTCCTTAAGGAAACATTGTGAATTCAGTAGGTTCGGATTAACTTCTGTTTCGTTTATATTTCTGTTTATATGTTATTTTATTTTTTCCAGAACTATTTTACAAATACAGTTTATTAACAAGCTTAAGGAATTTAATTTTTATTTTCTGTATTTGTGTTATATTCACTGTTCTGGAGATTAAAACCTTTGTGGTTTTCTACTTTGTTGGAGATTAAAATCTACGTGATTTTAACGTTTGTTTTATCATTCTTTTACAGAAATGACTAATGACAACGGGAACCAGGCTGTTCCGATAGTGATTGCCAATGCATCGACAAGCCGAACACAGGTGTTGGCACCGGCGGAAAAACTCGAAAAATTTTCCGGGATTGATTTCAAGCGGTGGAAGCAGAAGATGTTCTTCTACTTGAGTACTTTAAGTCTGCAGAAGTTCATTAAGGAAGAGGTTCATGTTTTGCCTGATGAAACTCCAGAGAATGAACGCTTTCTTGTGATTGAGGCGTGGAAGCATTCTGATTCTCTGTGCAAGAATTATATTCTTAGTGGGCTGGAGGGCGATCTGTATAATATCTACAGTGGTGTGGAAACGTCAAAAGAATTGTGGGTTGCTCTTGAAAAGAAATACAAAACTGAAGATGTTGGGTTGAAGAAATTCTCTGCCGCTAAGTTTTTGGACTACAAAATGGTAGATAGCAAGTCTGTTATTACCCAAGTCCAGGAATTGCAAGTGATTATTCACAATCTCCTTGCTGAAGGTATAAGTCGAATTAATACTGATGTTGAAAGTAGTAATTTTAGTATTTTTACTAACAGAATTTTCACTGAAGGTCTTGTCATCAATGAAGCATTCCAAGTAGCAGCAATGATTGAGAAGTTGCCTCACTTGTAGAAGGACTTCAAAAACTACTTGAAACACAAACGCAAGGAGATGTCGCTTGAAGATCTCATTGTTCGGTTGAGAAGACAGATTGTGGAAACTCAACAATAATGAGAGCAATCATTGTTGAGAATCCTTCTCAAAATAAGAGAAAGAGCAAGCAGGCTTCTGGACCGAAAAGCAACCCAAGCAAGAAGCGGTTCAACGGAAATTTCTACAACTGTGGGAAAGCTGGACACAAATCTACATATTATCGTGCTCCAAAGAAAGACAAGAAGAAGGGTCAAGAAAACATGGTTGAAAAGCACGAATATGTTGATGACTTGTGTGTTATGCTTTCTGAATGCAACCTGGTGGAAAATCCTAAGGAGTGGTGGATTTATTCTGGAGCCACTCGCCATGTTTGTGCTGTTAAGGAAGCGTTTGCTACATATGCTCCTGTTGGACCCGAAGAGACACTTTCTATGGGAAATGTTGCAACGGCCAAAATTGAAGGATGTGGGAAGATATTTCTGAAAATGACTTCTGGAAAGGTGGTGACTTTGAACAACGTCCTTCATGTTCCCTAGATTAGGAAGAAATTAGTCTCTGCTAGACTTCTTGTTAAGAACGATTTTAAGTGTGTCTTTTTATCCGATAAGATTGTAATAAGTAAGAATGAAATGTTTGTAAGAAAAGGTTACCTCACTGAGGGCATTTTCAAGTTGAATGTAATGGTTGTTAAGAATAATAATAAAATTTCAGCTTCGTCTTACTTACTTGAGTCAAATGAATTATGGCATATACGTTTGGGTCATGTCAATTATAAAACCTTGCGAAAAATAGTTAACTTGGAAGTATTGCCTAAGTTTGAATGCGACAAATCAAAATGTGAAATATGTGTGGAATCTAAGTATGTTAAACATCCTTATAAGTCCATTGAAAGGAATTCAAATTCTTTAGACTTAATTCACACAGATATTTGAGACATGAAGTCAATACCATCTCGCAGTGGAAAGAAGTATTTCATAACTTTTATTGACGATAGTACTCGATATTGCTATGTTACTTACTTAATAGTAAAGATGAAGCAATAGATGTATTCAAGCAATACAAAAATGAAGTTGAAACGCAACTTAACAAGAAAATCAAAATGATAAGAAGTGATAGGGGTGGTGAATATGAATCTCCTTTTGAAGAAATATGTTTAGAATATGGAATTATTCATCAAACAGCGGACCCTTACACTGCCCAATCTAATGGGATTGCGGAAAGAAAGAATCGTTCATTAAAGGAGATGATGAACGCATTGTTGGTAAGTTCTGGTTTTCCACTGAACTTGGGGAGGGAATCCGTTCTTACGGCTAACAGGATACTAAATCGAGTACCCCATAGCAAAACACAATTCATTCCATATGAAAAATGGAAAGGAAGGAAGCTAACTTGAATTATTTTAAAGTGTGAGAGTGTTTGGCAAAAGTGTAAGTTCCTAACCCAAAAGGGTGAAAATAGGACCGAAAACCGTTGATTGTATTTTCATAGGATATGCGACCAATAGTAAAGCATATCGATTTCTGGTTCATAAATTAGAAAATCCCGACATTCATTATAATACGGTTATAGAATCAGATAATACTGAGTTCTTTGAAAATATATATCCGTATAAAAAGGAATGTGAGTCGATTAGTGACATATCTAAACGACCTCGGGAAGAAACAAAAGAAAGTACATTTAATTAGGAGGATCTAAGATGTAGTAAACGTCAAAGAACGTCTACTTCGTTTGGACTAGATTTTGTGACTTTCTTATTGGAAAATGAGCCTCGAACATTTAAAGAAGCTATGTCTTCTTCGAAATCATTATTTTGGAAAGAGGCAGTCAATAGTGAAATAGAATCTATATTGAACAACCATACATAGGAATTTGTTGATCTTCCTCCTGGAAATAAACCTTTGGGTTTTAAATGAATTTTTAAGAGAAAAATGAAAGATGATGGCACTATTGATAAATTTAAGGCAAGACTTGTAGTCAAAGGGTATAGACAACAAGAAGGTCTTGACTACTTTGATACATACTCTCCAGTTACAAGAATTACGTCCATACAGATGTTAGTAGCATTAGCTGTAGTGTATGGTCTTGAAATTCATCAAATGGACGTTAAGACAACCTTCTTGAGTGGAGATTTGGAGGAAGAAATATACATGGAACAACCTGAAGGGTTTATGGTTCCAAGTAAAGAAAACAAGGTATGTAGACTTGTTAAGTCTCTTACGGACTAAAACAAACACCCAAACAATGGCATGCGAAATTTGACCAAATAATGTTGTCAAATGGTTTTAAGATAAATGAATGTGATAAATGGGTGTACATTAAAAATATTCCAAATCACATAGTCATTGTTTGCTTATATGTGGATGATATATTGATAATGAGTAATAACACTACCGACATAAATGCAACTAAGTGTGCTAACTAGCAAGTTTGATATGAAGGACTTGGGAGTTGCTAATTTAATTCTGGGGATTAAGATCCATAAGACTCATCAAGGTCTGACATTGTCACAATCTTATTATATTAATATAGTACTTGAAAAATTCAAGCACTTAGGTTGCAAAGACTCCAATTGACGTGAATCTTGCTTTAGTAAGGAACAAAGGCCAAAGCATATCACAATTGGATTATGCTCGTGTGTTGGGATGCTTAATGTATATCATAAATTGTAGACGACCAGATATAGCTTTTGCTATAAGTAAACTGAGTCGATACACGAGCAATCCAGGTCAATCTCATTGGATGGAATGAAATGATTTTTGGGATATTTAGAACATACCCAGGACTTTGCTTTGCACTACAGTAAATATCCTGCGGTGATTGAGGTACACTGTGATGCAAATTAGATCACTGGTTCAACTGATTCTAAGTTCACAAGTGTATATGTATTCACTATTGATGGAGGAGCGGTATCTTGGAGGTCGTCCAAACAAACTTGTATTGATCACTCTACAATGGAGGCCGAATTCATAGCCTAAGATAAAGCCGGTGAAGAAGTTGAATGGCTCCGGAATTTCTTGGAAGACATTCCCTTTTGGCCCAAACCGTTGGCATCAATATGCATACATTGTGATAGCCAAGCGACAATTGAAAGGGCTGAGAGCCTTATGTATAACGGTAAATCTCGTTATATACGGCGAAGACATAAAACCGTTAGGCAACTACTCTCTAGAGGAATTATCACGATTGACTATGTAAAGTCAATCGATAATGTATCGGATCTACTTACAAAAAGCCTAACTAGAGAGGTAGTTGAGAAATCATCAAGGGGAATGAAACTATGACCGAGAACAAGTCATTGTGGCGGTAACTCTACCTAGAAGACTCGATATCCCAATATCTAGGTTCAAGGAGATCAAACAACGTCATTAATGACGATTCAACATTGTCAACTAAAATTTTGGTCCATTCTCGTTATGAGACAATGTTCAGCACCAAGGATAAAGCATTAAGGCTTTTTAATGATAAATAAATTTGATACAAAGTATATCAAATAGTGTATCTACGGGATGACACGTTTAGGAATTACATATGTAAGTGTGAAGTGTTAGCTGCTTCAAGGAGAATTTTATAAGGCCAGTTCTCTACGCACTTATGAAACCAGGCGGTGTTCATGGCTGAAACAAACACAACAATGAGAACCAAAGACGGTTAAGGGTTGGTTGTGTGACTTATAGTTGTCTAGGTATACACCGAAGTTCGACGGTTCAAAGATATCAAAAAATCTACCGATTGATCGAGTATATCCGACATAAGTTCACTATGGAAAGTTCAAAGGGAAACCTACTTATGCAGATACAATTAATCCTTGCTTACTAATCACATAGTTTTTCATGCATATTTTCGTGATATAGCCATTCCCCATTCATATGGGGGATTGTTGAGGTTTTAAGCTAAATTAGGCTTAAAAGAGAGTGAATGGAAAATGGAGGTAAAATGAAATATTTGAGTTTCATTTGAGATTTTCTCCTTGACAAAGGGACATTGTCCCATATTGGAAGAGGAAAAGGTTTTTGATGGGTATATATTCAATTGCTCTTCTTCTAGCTCTTAAAGAGTTGAGAAGAAGGCAAGGCTCGCGCCATCGTCGTCGCCGTCGCTCGGCTCGGCTTCGAATTTGGTCAAATAATTGATTGATTGATTAATTTTTGGGCCAAATTTATTTGTTAATAGTAAATATTAACAGAAATGTTATTAAATATCCGTTTAATTACAGAATATTAATATTAAACCCAACGAAATATTAAACGTTTTTCCATTATTCGTTTTTCGTTTTTCGGTTTTGTAACTGAAAATTAACCTCCCTCTTGAATTCCCGGTTTATTTGAGTAAATAGTCATTTATATTATGGCATTTATGTTATGGCCATTTTACATAATCCATTCTGAAGAGTTGCACATCTTCAATTTTGAGCTCAACATTGGCAATAAATACAAGTTCATTCTCTCAGATTTTCCCTACGATTTTTTGAGTTCTCCTCCTTTCTTCTGCATTGTTTTTAACTTTAAAGAAAGCAACAGTAAGTGTGATTTTCTATTGAACTTTGTGTTCGCTGAAACACTGCGGTTTGAAGTACCACTACACCAATGTGTAATTCGTTCTATCTTGGGAGGAAATAATCCACAACTTTAGGTACTAGGAGGGGGTTAAATTTCTTAAGGAAACATTAAATTCAGTGAACTCGAATTATCTTCTGTTTTATTTATATTTCTGTTTATATGTTATTTTATTTTTTCCAGAATTATTTTACAAATACAATTTACTAACATGAGATTCAGTACATATAAAAGATAAAACCGTGAAGTACAGTAATATATTAAACAGCTCAACCGTGAAGTACAGTAATATATTAAACAGCTCCTTTGCTTTTTAAAACATGTTGATGAAGAAGCTTCTATTATTTTCAAGTAATCCAAGTCTCCTCTTGTCAAAATTCGTCAATCAAGATTCTTTGAATATATCTTGTATCAAATATCAAAGTAGACTATGGTTAAATAGAGAGAGTATGTCTGTGTCTCGAATCTCATTTAATAATAGAAGAAGTGGTGGAGTTAGAAATTTGAGTAAGTGGATCCAAAAAAAGTAAAAATGTCACACCTAAAAATATTCATTTATTTTGTTTTGCACGATATAATTTTTCAACGAAAATGGTTCAGTTTAACCCTCTTCACACAAGGTGGCTACGTACATGCAAAGAATTAAGTGTCAAGTTTTAAAGAATACGTCTCTTACTATTTTTAAAGACAAAACCAATAAGCAAGTGTTCTTATTAGCCCATGAAATAGTTCAAATATTTCAAAGGCCATTCTTCCTTTTAAGTGCATAGGAAGTTAACCATATACTATCCAAATAAATTATTTTTAACATTTTTCTAAGTCTTCTATACATATCAACTCTGTGATATATATATTATTCACTAATCAAGCAACTCTTTAATTGATGATTTCAAAAATTGATAAGTAGACTATTTGTTTCTATCGTGACAATTCATTGATCTAAATTTCGTAGCAACAAGTCAAGACCCTCAATAACGTAGGACATTGTAAATATATATACTAAATTTTTTTCTTTAATAATTTGCATGTAGTGAATATATTACTCATGTTGTACATTTCTGTATAGATGAGCTTCAATCCCAACTTTTTATCTCTATGTACTCTAAATAAATCTTATCTCTTGTAAAACGAAATTTACCTTATTTCAACCCGAAAAGAAGAGAACGTTAATATAACATTCCAACTTGTGTTAAAGCAGATTCACACTTCAACCGAAACGATTTAGGGCTCGTTTGGCCATAAATATTTTTTCACTCTTTCTGGAATTTTTTTTTTTGAATCAATGTTTGACCATGAAAATTTAAAATTTCACTTGAAATTGAATTTCGAAAAACTATTCTTTCAAAATTTTGAAATTACTTACAAAAATTTAAAAAGAACTCCAAATTATATTTACGTCCAAATACAACTCTAATATTTAAATATTATTTTTACTTAATTATTGTAAATGACAAGTAAGCTTTGGTTGTGGACATAAGAAATGTGAGAAAAAGAAGCGCGGAATCTGGATGGTACAAGTGTGTAATTACTCTCTAAAGGACAAAGATTATCCATGTAATTAATTCTACAAGTACGTATAGTAGCTGGGAGGGATAAGAGAGAGAAAACATAAAATAAGTAGAAATAAGATCTGTCAAAAATCATTCGAACAATAGGGGCCTCAGAAGATTGTATAGGAATTAGTAGCAGACATTGACACTTGATAACGACTGTCGGCAAACGGATATCGCGCCACGTGTTCTTTCTGGTACTCTCTTTATCCTACCCATTTAATTTAGTTTAATTTCATGGATATTAAGAGCAATTTTCACTTTTTTCGATTTTTTTTCGAAATTAGTATTTAGCCATAAAATTGTAATTTTTACTATAAGATGAATTTTGTAATTTTTCAAAAATTTTAAAAAGTTATTTTTTAAACTTTTCACTCATATCAACCACAAAACTTCAAAAATAATTAAAAATTATATTCATGTCCAAATACAACTCTAATTTTCAAATACCATTTTTACTTGAAAATGTTTTTCACCTTTTTTTGAAATTTTATAATTCTTATGTCCAAACCCCCACTAAACGTGTGTAATTTAGTAAATTCTACTACCTCAATTCACTTTTAGAATTTTACCATAGTAATAATAGCATTTTAAAAACAACAATAACAATAACATATCCAGTATTATCCCACACTGTATGGTCTGGGGAGATTAGAGAGTCTGTTTTCAATAGACCCTCGGCTCAGGAAAGCATAAGTACCACATTAATGAAGATATAGACAAGAAAAATAGAATAAAAACAATAATACAGTAATGTGGCCAACAATGAAAGAAAACAACGGTTAGTCAAAAAACTTACTACCAACGGAAAGCAGGACTTCGTGCCATCCAATACTATTGTTATGAACACTCTAGATTACCTACTCAACTACCCTAATCCTCGACCTCCGTACCTTCATATCAAGGGTCATGTCCTCGGTCAGCTGAAGTTACACCATGTCTTGCAAAATCATCTCTCCTCACCCCTTCTTTGGCCTACCTATACCTGTCTTTATTTTTAAACGATTTATAAGATAATTTGAGAAATAATTAATTAATAATAAAGATAAAACAGAAAAAAGAAATAGTAGACCTAGAGCGCGCGTTATGATATTTTTATTTGCAGCAACAATCTACTATACATGGATAGAGAGAAGATGTGAAGGTTTGAAAACCAGCATGCTGCATTGCACGGAGGGTTAGAGAGATTGTATTGCAGCTGCATATCGAAGGCCAACAAAAGAGTTATAGTATGATTAGCTTTGTTACGAGAAGATATAGAGTTATAGTAGTAAAAAAATTTCCTCAGAACTCTAGAGTCCAATGAGTTAGCGGATATACATATTTATACATGGTTAAATATAAATTTTATTGTTTTGACCAAAAAGAAAAAAAATTATTTTTCTTTTGATTCGCTAAAATTAACAAGTAAAGATAAAAATATATTTTTAATATATTAAACAAGTAAAAAATAATGAAAAGAGTAGATTGTTTATTTTTTTAAAGTTCTTGCACGAACCCTAAACATAGATACTTATACATTTAATCGTTGGACTGTTAGTGAAAATAACTTTTTATGTCTCTTCGATATCTTATTTAATTTATAATTCACTAATTAATTTAAATAGTAAGGATATATTATAAATTTGTAATTAATACTTAATTTTTGATTTGTTAAATACGTCAATTATTTGAATACAGATTCAATTTACCAAAATGACAAAATTTGGGACGGATAAAGTAGTAGAGTTCAAAATTATCTTTCTACAACAAAACAATTTTGCATTTCTAGGGAAACAAATGTTGAGTTTTGACTGTCCGTTATAACCAAATTTTCAAAATCAGATTATTTGAAAAAAAATTTCTATTAGGAGTATTTTTCGAAAAAGCACTTTTAAAAATTAGAAGATTATATTAGGCTACTCAATTTGAAAAACACATTTGCCAATATTAAAGCAGCAATTTGTGCTTAGTCAATTAGGTTCTAAAAGTCCTTATGGAAAAAGCTACATTATAAAATTTTAAGATTTATTGTATTATATTTCAAAAGCACTTATTTTTTAAAACTTGGCCTAATACGTCAACTCTAAAACAAATACTTTTAAATAACCGAAAGTTTCTTCAAATTCTTAAAAGATTTTTACTTAGTTAAGTTGATGTAACATCAAAACAAAATTTATTGCCAATGTGATCATTTGAACATTTCTAAAATCTCTGACTCATTTTACAGAAGTTCATGGGGCGTTATTACAGATTTGTATGAAAGATCGCTATTTTATCAGTTCGATGGAAACGAAAGATGATTATTATATAAAAGACTCTCATCAATATATACCAGACTCTAAGTCTTGATAGAAAACAAAATTACTTAAGAATTTAGTCTCAAATTCGTTTCTTAATTATATTTCTAATAAACTCTTACTATTGAGGTTCAAATTCAACTCAATTAACATTCACGTTGCATTTTCAAGTAACTAATATTAAGAGGGAAACATTAATAAAAGGTTATATAATTAATATTTTCTGCACCAAAATCATATAATTATGTTTTCTAGTTCAAAAAATCACAAGACTTTCACTAACTTACCCAAAGTCATATAATTAGGATGTAAATTTTATAAATAGTCATATAACCATGGCTTTTATCAATTATCATATAGAGAGGAGTTATTAAAAATAAATATGGGATCTTTTAATTGGGTCAATATTTATTATATTAAAAATAAAAAATAAAAAATATGGAGCAAAAATATATTGCATCGAAAAGTTGTATTTTTCGGCAATTATGAATTTTGGGCGAGTTGGTAAAAGGTTTATTTATTTCTTAGTCTTCATGTTTCTTTAATATGGACGTTGATTCCATAAATACAATTATACCAGTTTACAACTTACTTAGTTATACAAAAGGGACCAAATAGTTAAACGTTACAAGCTTAGCCAATAAATACAGGGCTTTTTTCCTCTTTATAAACACTAGTATACGGATTGTTTTAATATAAAAAGAGCTGAGAGTTAATTAATAAAAATAGATGTATAATGCATACTAAATTTAGCGACCATATTCAAATGAATTAGACCAATAAATAAATAAATAAATTATATCGAGTTGTCTCAATAAAATTATTACTCTAGAAGAAGAATAATTAACCTCAAAAGGTTAAACTTTTTCATCCGTGAAAAATCAGCCTAACACATTTAGCTTTCTAGTATCTCCAGCGGCTTGTCCTTTCATTGTTCTATAATTTTTTTGTTAATTTTATCTATTATGATTTTAGTGATGTATATAATCCATTATATGAATTTTCTTATCATAATTCAAAAATACTATCTCATCTCAAATTCAAATCAATCTTATATCTCTATATTTTTATAATAATTTTTTTTTTGTTTTTTCGTGAGTAAGCTTATTTACTCGTTACTTATAATTCTTTCATTGTTCAATATTTTCTTATTTTAATTTTATTAACACGTCACTTATGTGATATTATCTTTTATATGGCTTTTCTCATCATAATCGGAAAGAACTTTCTTATCTCAAATTTAAATAAGTTTAATCCTTCTATTTTTTTTATTTCTCTTTTATGTTTATTATTACTTGTCATTATTGCATTATTAATTATTTAGTATTTTTACATTTTCATGTGACGTTTTATTAGTTTACTATTTGATGAAATGTCCTTGCTTAATATAAAAAAGTATAATACATATTTTCTACTTCTGAACTTTAATTTATTCACTTTAATTTTATTACTAAATATATTCAGGTATTATTTAAATTTGTCAATAATATTTTTAAATATTACTAGAACACTCCTACATTACTTCTTCCATTTAGATAATTTATTTAAGATCTTATTTTGCTGCTTGTAATTTTTAAAAATTTTAAAGTCATCAAATCTTTAATATGTTGGGTTTTCCCTGATTAACCTCTAGTTTTTTATGCCCCTAATTTATATTTAGAGCTAGTTGAATTATGTGATTCTTAGGAACATCAAGCTCTAAATATAGAAGGGCCGTTATTGTGACTGTCTAGTACTAGATAGCCCCCCTTGATTCAATAATTACGACAAAAAATAAATGCCGACTCAATTGGAGTAATAAATTCCTAGAACCTACAAAATAAAAATAAGTAAAAATAATGAGAGCAGTTAAATATATTTGATCCCGCCCCCAACCATAAAAACAAAGTGCATTAATTATAAGCTAAATCCACTTCTTCTATTCTCAATAAATAAAATTTAAGAGAATGTTTGACGTGGTGCAACATTGACTAGAGTAGATAAAAAATAAAAAAAACAAAAAAATAAAAAAAAAAGTTGTTTTTCCAATGACTTATGTTTGAAGAAAACACAAAATCAAAACCCTAGAAAGAAGAATTAATAATACATGTCTACCTTTTCTGAGACTGGATAACAATTGTCACCATCATTTAATTAAGGAAAAAAACCCTAAGTTCAGGTGCCACAAGTATGAAATCTTCTATCAAGATTAATATCCTTTTTCAATATTTGCGGCTAAAGTATAACATTATTTTTCCATCACAAAATCTTACCTAAATTTCTTCTTGTTTTCTTGTTACCGACTATTTAGACAAGAATACTTTTTTTTTTTTTTTTCACTTTTCAGTTTTAATGGCCGAAATAGGTTTTCGTTGATTGATGAATTGACCAACTTCTTTGGGATCTTTGATTTCTCTCTGTATTTAAAATAACGGTCTGTAGGAGCAGTTGCTCAAACTGGTATAAGGGCTGTTTGATGAATGAGGTGGCATATATTTTAGTCATAACAAACAACCAATAAGAAACATGGTAAGTCATTAATGGTAACGTGACCTAACTCGAATTATAGTTATGACTAAAACGTCACTCTTTCGCTAGAATTTAACTTTTATTACTGACTGTATAAACGGATATTTGCACTATTAGATGGTCTAATTCTAATAGGGAAACGTTACTATCTATCTACCAATATGATAACAACATTTCCATGAAATTGTTCTGTAAAATCAAGGAAAGAAAGAGACACATTTCTCGAGAAAACGTCATGATGAGTTTGTATGCTTTTTTTATTAAATTATTGGTTACTCTACATTTTGTGAAAATTACTAAGTCCCGCGATCTTTTTAAGTCATGTTTAAGGTTTATGTATTAGATTACAATCTATAATTCGTTTAATTCTAACAAAAATGTTGTATTAAAACATCCAAAGGTTTCATTTGAATAATTTGTTATCAAATGAAGAAAGTTCAACTCCAAAAAAGAGGAATGGAAAATATCTGTTCACTTACATCATTAAAAACAAAAATATCTTTGTTTTATTATCAGTTAACATTCAACGCTATAATTATTTGAGTTCCACGAATAATAAAGTAGTAGAAAACACACTGCCAGCAGCTTCATAAAGAGGGGAGCCTCATAAAAGAAGACAATTTCCGCTGTAACTAATCATTGAGACATTGTCTGATTATTTTTCAGTTGGCAAAATGGTCTTCGGGCCACTTAAATTTGTACTTATTTGTTAATTCGATAAATAAATTTATAAATTTCTTATTTAAACGCTTATATTTTACTAAATGAGTGCCAATAAACACGTTTGATCATTGATCAAGCTTATATGGCAATAATGTGTGACGTGATAATAGTGTGTGCATATTACGTAAATCAGATGCGTGAAAGCAATTTGCTCGAGTAATTAAAAATGAAAAAAAAAGATAAAAGTAAAAAAGAATTAATAATTCAAAAAAACCCACTCGACACCCCATCTCCCCATCCCCTTACCCTTTCTTTTCTTTTCTTTCCCCTGAAATCACAAATCCTTTTGTTTCTCTTTTTTTTTCCATCTCCATTAGAGCTCTTCACTATATAACAATGGTAGATCTATGCTCCATAAAAATACCTCAAATAAATCAATAGTCTGACTTTCCAAACATCACAATATCTCCTAGACCTATTAACATGTGTCTCCTTCCCCATTAAAATTTCTGAAAAATACCCAAAAACACATTATTCTTAGGAATCAAAATAGACAGCCAATTTTCTTCACTAAAAGCTTCACTGCAAAAAAATAAAATGAATATCATCTTTAAATTTTTCTTGTTTTGAGGGATTGTCTACGACAAATAAAATTTTTTAGCCTTTCAATGGTGACTTGTTGAAACAATGGCTAATTTTACTGATTTAAGAGGTCTTTTGAGAGAAAAATTTTTAAGATGAAGATAATGAAAAAAAAAATTAATGACGGTCGAGTATTAAATATGGTGGAATGGTGGTGGATCTGCGGGAGCTTTGACTATGAAGAAGAAGAAAAAAATTAATATTTTAAAAAGGAGGAGAATAAAGATCTGGTAAAATAATTTATCTTTTATAGTAGGACTCACAGATTACACATATATGACGTGTTAGTCATGTCACAGCGAGTGAAGAACACGTTCAATTGGATGTGTGATAAGTTATATGTCATGTTATGTTTTGATGATCCAACAAACTTAATGTTAAGACCCAGATAGAGAACCTGATCCACATCCTCAAAGTGTTCAAGATCTACAAGTCTCAAGTCTGCGACATGTTCCAATGTTCAGAGCCAAAGAAACACCAAAGGGAACAGATAGACATCAGTTCCCTTATTGACTATACCAGTCAAACCCCACTGTAAAGTCGCTGCAATTAATTCTATGCATACACGTAACAATGCAAAGAGTGCAGCAATCACTTTATGGGGAATGTCTTTGTACCAAACATGCTTACATCATTCAAGTGATGCCATTTATGTAATATTAACATGAAGCAACGACAAAACATTACACTTGCACATTCCAGATTTCATTAAGCTTTCTCTCAAATGTGTTTCCAACTTGCAAGTGACATTCAAGGCGTCAAGAACAGAGAACAACATAACGAAGAATCAGTTTCCTGCATTGAGTTATTATATGTCCTTGGTTGTGTTGCACATTTGTCAAAGTAATTTACTTGAAATTCCTACTTAGCTTTGTTAGAAGCATTATGTAGGAAACCTTTTGTAAAATCATAAACGTTGAATTTGTGTCTTGTCTAGAGTTAGTCAAATTGTAAGCTTTGTAATAGAGTTATTACAAAAGGGCTTGGAGTAGATTTATTATAAGTTAGTGAGGGATTAAGAGCTTAATTCCTAGGTTACAATAGTTTGTAATCTGAAGTTGCTCAGTAGTAAAGTTGAAATCCTAGAAGTGTAGGTCGTGATTTTTAATCCCATGAGCTGGGAGTTTTCCGCGTAAAATTCTACTGTGTTATCTACTTACTGTTGTATGTGTGAGTTTTGTGGGAACTAATAAAGAACCGGTTTCTCTACATAGTTTGGTGGACCCTCAGGTTCTATAAATTGGTATCAGAGCATGTTCTTTCTATCAGGCTACCACCTAGAAAGGATCCTCATGACTGCTCCACCAAACTTTGAAGAAGGTCAATCCACCTACAAACTACCAATATTCAATGGCCAATACTATGAATGGTGGAAGACAAGGATGCATGACTTCATCATGGATGAAGACTCAGAGCTTTGGGATGTTATCTGTGTTGGTCCTTTCTTTCCTATGAAGACCACTGGTGAACCAACAATGTCAGTTCCTAAGATAAGAAAGGAATACAAAAAAGGGCCTAAACTACCCCTATTATTTGATAAATGGTTTAGTTATAGCCTTCATTCATCTATCAGTCCAAAAATACACATACCGTCCATCTATTAGTCCAAAAGTACACACTACATTAATTTTATTAATTATAATACCCCTACGTTTAACGGGAGACCACCTGGACCTTCAAATTAATGTGTTGGCGTCTTTTTATTGGGCCACATGACACTCTTGTCCAAAAACAAATCTGAGTAAAACTAAAAAATCTAGCATCAATTGTTTCAATATTTTTGTTATCTGATGGGTTCAAATTCGGGTTCAACATCCTGAACACCATTGACGACCATAAGAGGAACTAAAGGGGAAGAAAGTGCCTGATCACCCTTTTTCGAATTGTTTCATGAGAATTAGGTTGACGACTGACTTCATTATGGTCATGAAAATCTTGAGGAACATTAGTACCAACCATTTGAGCTGGGGAATTGGCTTAGGCATTTGTCGAACACCTGGTGATACCAAATCTGCAAAAGTACCTTTTTGAATTGTTGTAAAAATTGAGCCGGTGAATTTTGGGTTTAATGAGTTGAAAACGATCGCCTGAACAACAAGAATCATTTGGCATTTGTCTTGGGCCAATTGGTTCACCAAAACTCCATGCGCGACAATCTGGTGCATTTTTTGACTGTTCAGATGATCGGAGCTCCCAATTCCGACAGTGAAATCCTTCAAATTTTGGTGGGGAAATTGATTTGGACCTGGAGAAGAATCGCTAGTGCTTGGAATGGCTCGATTTGACCTAGAAACGAGCGAGGAAATATTTTTAACTCCCATGCAATTTTTCACTACAGTGGTCCCAACACCATTTTGCAAATATGTAGCAGCTGGGGAATTGTTGTAGGAAATGATTTGATGAGGTTGGTGCGCAATTGGAAGGCACAATTTTTGGTGGTGGTTCGGTGGCTTTTCACCAGTGGACGGTGGACCAGTGTTCATTAAAGCATGATTACATTACTGTTCACGGCAGTCGCAATGTACGGAGAGCTGACTTACATAAAAAAGAGTGGGTCAGATCGGTTAAATGGGTTGAAATTTACCCAAATGTAATTTCAGCCCCATTGAGCCAAGTGGACAAATGAAAGAATGGCAATTCATTTAATGAGAAGCCCACATGAAGTGTTGTTAGTTGTGGGGTAATTTTGATAATAGAATTAACGTCCTATATATTTTCAGACGGATAGATTAAGGGGGAATTTTTATAAATCATTTAGCATACGATAGAGGTACTTTAAGCCCTTTTCCGAAAGGAATATAACGATGTTGATCGCAAGGAGATAGAGAAGAGCTTTCGATCAAAAAAGATCTTTGTTAGTGGCATTGCAACAGACAAATACCACATGATTTCTGCCTGTCAATCTGCCAAGAAGATTTGGGAAGATCTCTATACAGCTCACGAGGGAACAACTCAAGTCAAGCAATCGAAGATCGATATGCTAACC
Organism: Nicotiana knightiana; assembly: GCA_005239525.1. Lineage (NCBI taxonomy): Eukaryota > Viridiplantae > Streptophyta > Magnoliopsida > Solanales > Solanaceae > Nicotiana > Nicotiana knightiana. The sequence goes on along the minus strand of ML416710.1, from coordinate 51,587 downwards.
ACTGAGTATGAACTCTTCAGGATGAAGGATGATAAGTCCATTCAGTACATGTATGAGCTTTATTCTCTAGGAGAAATTATTCCATGAAATAAACTTGTCAGAAAAATAATCAGCATATTACCTAGTTCCTATGAAAGCAAAGTAAATGTTATCACGGAGGCAAAAGATCTGCAAAAACTGACAGTTGATGAACTGATTAGTAATCTGAAAACTTATGAATTGAAGAAGAAAAAGGATCATGAGAGAAGAGAGCCCAAGAGGGAGAAGAAACTGATCCTCAAGACAGACAATAATGAGTCAAGTGGTGAGTATGCTGATATGGCTTACCTGACAAAGAGATTTCAGAAGATGGTTTGAAGAAATGGAAGCATTTCAAAGAAGGGAAGCTCTAGTAAACCAAAAGGATATGACGTATGTCATAAGTGCGGGAAGCCATGGCATTTCATCAAGGATTGTCCCCTTCTCAAGCAAGACCAGTACAACCACAACACTGACAAAACAACAAAGAGGAACATGGTTCCTGACAAAAGATTCAAGAGAAAAGAAGTTGCTGACAATATTGTGAAACAAGCTCTTGCTGCATGTGGAGATTCTTCCAGCGAGTATGGAAAAGATAATGCATAAGGAGATACGTCCATGATGGCAGTTGAAAGTGGAGCAGCTGATTATGACTTTATCTTTGCCCTGATGGCATAATCTGACGAGGATGAAGACAATGATGATTATGAGGTAAACTTTCTAGATGTTCAAGGAAATATGAAGTCTTATTCTCAAAAAAAGCTTATATCTTTGGCAAATGTCTTAATTGATGCTTATCACAGTCTTATAAATGATAAAGGTACTTTAACTATAAAGTTAGGAGAGGTAAAAAATGAGAGAGATGATTTAGTAATCTTAGTGGCTGACCTAAAAGAAACCATCTAGGACTTAATGAGAAAAGAGTGTTTTGATTAAAAAGGTTGAAGACATATAAAATGAGAGAGATGACTTGTCGGTAGTTTTCATAGACCGAAAAGAAACAATAGAGGAATTAAAAAGGGAAAATAATTCTGGGATTGTCCAAAAGGGAAAGGAAATTACCAGAGAGGCACACATTTAGCTTGAAAATGAACTCAAATCTGTAAAATCTAGTATATGTGTTGAACTCGAAAGAAACAGACAGCTTAAAGAAGATCTAGGCAGAGCTAAAAGTGACTTAGAAAAGTCTCTAAAGTGGACCTGGACCTCCGATACAATTGATGCCCTGTACACAAGCAATAGTGGGAACATGCAGGGAGTCGGGTTCAAAAATGAAAAGACTCCCTATAATCCACAGAGCAAGTATGTTATTATTCCTGATAACTGGCTTTGCACTCACTGTGGAAACACTAGGCACTTAAAAAAAATTGTAAGGCTAGAATTCAGTCCCAATAATAGAACAAAGTTTTGCTGAAAAAGTAACTGCTGCTAAGGTACCTGGTCCATCTGGTAAAAAGTGTATACTGCCTGCCTGGAAAAAAGAAGTTTAATTCATCCTTTTCCTCACTACAATGGACCCAAACTTATTTGGGTTCCTAAGTCTAATCATTGATTGTATTGTGTAGGGAGCAGAGAAAGAAAGCAGCCAAAAATGGTACATGGATAGTGGCTTCTCTAAGCACATGACAGGAAGTATCTATGATTCCCTTTCACTCAAAGCCCTGCAAGGAGGGAGTGTGTCCTTTGGCAATGGCAAAAACGGATACATTCTGGGAGTAGGAAAAATTGGGAAGTCACTCACTCACTCAATTGAAGATGTGTATTATGTGAACGTCTTGAAATATAGCCTACTAAGTGTTTCCCAAATTTGCGACGAAGGAAACAAAGTGGAATCTGTGTCAAAGGTCTGCACAGTCACAAATCTTGTGACTGGTGAAGTGGTCATGGTAGAAAAAAGATACAAAAACATTTATGTTACTGATTTTAAGTCATTGCAAAATGGAGATCTCACTTGTCTAAGTGTTGTTGATGATGATGTTGAACTATGGCACATAAAATTGGGTCATGCAAGCTTGACATTGCTGAACAAATTGGTCAGGAAGGACCTGGTTCGTGGACTGCCAAGTTCAAGCTTCAAATATCAGAAGGTGTGTGATGCATATGCAAAAACAAAGCAATTCAGGTCTTCTTTCAAACCCAAAAAGGAAGTCAGCACCTCAAGTCCACTTGATCTTCTCCACATGGATCTGTGTGGACCTATGAGGGTGCAAAGTAGAGGAGGAAAGAAGTACATTTTTTTTATAGTGGATGATTATTCCAGATTCACCTGGACCTTGTTCCTCATATCCAAGGATGAAATGTTCCTAGTGTTTGTTGCCTTCATGAAGAAGATCTAAATGAAGCTGAGCCACAATGTCTTACGTATAAGATCTGATCATGGCACAAAATTTGATAATGCAAAATTCGACGAATTCTGCACTGAAAATGGCATCACTCATAATTTTCAGCTCCAAGAACACCTTAACAAAATGTTGTTGTGGAGTTGGAAAATAGGACTCTTGAAGACATGGCAAGGATAATGTTGATTGATAGTGGCATTGCTAAAAGTTTCTGGGCAGAAGCTGTCAACACTGCATGCTATTTGGTGAACAGGTGCATGATCAGTTCCCTCCTAGACAAACCTCCGTATGAACTATTAAACGGGAGGAAACCCAAGCTAACACATTTAAGGACATTTGGATAAAAATGTTATGTCCTCAACAATGGTAAGGAATCAGTTGGAAAAAAGAGATGAAGGAGTCTTTCTGGGCTATTCGACACAAAGCAAGGCACATAAAGTCTTTCTGGGCTATTCGACACAAAGCAAGGCACATAAAGTCTACAAAAAGAGAACTCAATGTGTCAAGGAAATCATACATGTGATCTTTGATGTATCGCACCACTTATATGGGAAAGATACACATGATAAGACACGAATGATGATGTAACTATGTCTCTAGATGATATTGAGGAACTTGGTTCCTCGATCACAACAATTGAATCTGAGAATAGAGTCATTTATGTTGTACATGGAACTCCAGATGCAGAGCTGAGAAGCGGGACTCATGTCAAAAATGGGTCACATTCAGAAGAGCCTGAACCCTCTCACAATGAAATTCAGGTGTCCAACTGGAAGCACAAAAATCACACCCTCTCCAAAATGCGATCACTCTTCTTGACTCAAGGATTCAAACTAGATCAAAGTCAAGGAACTCCCTTGCCTTCTCCACATTTCTCTCTTAAATTGAGCCCAAAAATATCAAGGAAGCTTTGAAGGTTGTCGATTGTGCCATGCAAGATGAACTTCATCAATTTGAGAGAAATAGAGTGTGGCACCTGGTTCCTCGACCTGCTGACATAACTGTTATAGGAACCAGGTGGGTATTCAGGAAAAAACTTGATGAGTTTGGAAACACAACAAAGAACAAGGCAAGGCTATTAGTTTAAGGCTACAATCAAAAAGAAGGGATCGAATATTATTAAACTTTTGCTCCTGTTGCTCGAATGGGAGCTATCAGAATCCTCATTGCCTTTGAATCTCATATGGAATTTAAATTGTTCCAAATGGATGTCAAAAGTGCATTTCTGAATGTTTTTCTAAAAGGAGAAGTCTTTGTCAAGCAGCCACCTGGGTTTGAATATCATGAGCATCCTGAGCATGTATTTAAGCTCAACAAGGCTTTATATGGGCTGAAGCAGGCTCCTCGTTCATGGTACAAAAGATTGTCCATATTTCTCCAATAAAATGGGTTTACAAGAGGAAAATTGACAATACCTTATTTCTAAAGAAACAGGGAAGGAACCTGCTCATTGTGCAAGTCTATGTTGATGACATCATCTTTTGGTGCAACAAATAATTCTCTGTGTGAGGAGTTTGCAAATAGCATGGGAAGTGAGCTTGAAATGAGCATGATGGGGGAATTGAACTACTTCCTGGGTCTACAAGTTAAGCAAACTCCTAAGGGAACAATAATAAGTCAACATAAGTACATCAAGTAGCTTCTGAAGAGATTTGAAATGGAAAGCTCAAAAATCATTGATACTCTTATTTCCACTACCACTCGTCTGGACATGGATAAACCTGGTTCCTCTGTGAATGAGACCATGTACAGAGGTATCATTGGGTCACTCTTGTATCCCACAACAAGTAGACCCGATATCATTTTCAGTGTGGGACTACGTGCAGGTGTCTATCAAATCCAAATGAATCTTATCTGAAGGCTGCTAAGAGAATTCTGAGGTATCTAAAAGGAATGCAGGACCTGGTTCTCTACTATCCCTCTGGAGATAATTTCGACTTGATAGGATATGTTGATGTTGATGCTGATTATGCTGGATATATTAGGGCTGTTTATTTGGATCGGGTATCTGAAATCCGAACCGATCCGTTCAATTTTAGATTTCGGATTGGATCGAATTTCGAATTGTGTTTATTAAAATTTTAGATTTCCGATCGGATTCGGATTGGTATAATTTTAATCCGATCCGATCCAACACTAAACTTTAATTTTGGATAATTAGTACTTTTTTTACATTTTCCTCCACGTTATTACATTTACAATTGATGGATTTAGCTATCTTGGCACCATAGTGATCTCATAATTGAACAAACATAAATTTTTCTTACTGTATTTCCTTTTTTACAAAGAAAATATACATATTTGAAATTTTGAAGCATAATAATCCGATCCGAAATCTGAGAATCCAATCCGATCCTTTAAAATTCGATCTGATCCGATATTAATTCGGATCGGATTTGGATTGCATTTTCTAGAATTTGAAATCCGATCCGAAATGTGCTAAATACGATCCGATCTGATCCGATCCATGCACAACCCTAGGATATATGGTGGATAGTAAAATTACTTCTGGCATGGCACATTTTCTGGGATCATGTCTAATTTCATGGGGTACAAGAAAACAAAACTCAGTAGCTCTTTCAATTCCAAAAGTTGAGTATGTGGCAGTTGCTTCTTGCTGTGCTCAATTGTTGTGGATCAAGCAGCAGTTGGAAGATTTTGGCATGTTTTCTGGTTGTGTGCCATTACTATGTGACAACACCAGTGCTCCCAACACGGAAAAAAACGCAATCAGCATAAGAGAATAAAGCACATTGACGTGCGACATCATTTTATAAGAGACAATATTGAAAAGGGTTTATCTACATGAAGTTTTGTAGCACAGAAGATGAAATTGCAGACATCTTCACCAAAGCACTGAGAAGAGAGCACTTTGAAAAGAACCTCTTGGCACTTGGGTTGATGAAGTAAAGCTGAGAATATGGTCCCTCGATGATTGGCTATGAAATAAATGAACAGGTAAAATAGCTAAAAATTGTTCCTGGCTAAGTCTAACTCATTTCTATACCATTACAAGTCAACACGCATGGATATTACAAAGCAAACAAAGAGCTAATGGTATTGCATTTTAGTAAAAGGATGAGGCTCAACAACAACAACAACGACCCAGTAAAAACTCACCAGTGGGGTCTGGGAGAGTAGAGTGTACGCAGACCTTACCCCTACCTCCAATGTGGTAGAGAGGCTATTTTCGGGAGACCCTCGACTCATAGACACTAGATATGTAACAACAAAAACCCAAAAAATAATATCAGCAACGTGAGAGACAGCAAATAAATGGAAAATAAGTAACACATATATTATGCAAAAGTGTGAAACACAACATAAATCAACACTATCATACTCGCCGGAACAAAGAGGGAAACAGGTACAAAGAGTAAAAGCGCTCGACTACCCCTTAACCTACAACCCTAATGCTCGACCTCCACACCTTCCTATCAAGAGCCATGTCCTCATAAATCTGGAGTCGCGTTATGTCCTGTCTGATCACCTCGCCCCAATACTTCTTAGGCCGCCCTCTACCTCTTCTCGTATCTGCCAAAGACAACATCTCACACCTCCTAAACGGGTTATCTAGGCTTATCCTCTGCATGTGCCCGAACCATCTAAGTCGCGCTTCCCGCATCTTGTCATCCACCGGAGTCACGCCCACTTTCTTCCCAATATCTTCATTCCTAATCTTATCCAGCCTAGTGTGCCCACACATCCATCTCAACATCCTCATTTCTGCTACTTTCATCTTCTGGATATGTGAATTCTTGACTGGCCAACACTCAGCCCTATACAGCATGGTCGGTCTAACCACCGCTCTATAGAACTTACCTTTGAGTTTCGGTGGCACATTTTTGTCACACAAGACTCCAGATGCTAACCTCCATTTCATCCACCCCAACCCAATATAGTGCGTAACAGCGCCGTCGATCTTCCCATCTCCCCGGACAATTGACCCTAAGTACTTAAAACTTTCTCTCTTGAGGATGACCTGTGAGTCAAGCCTGACTTCCAAATCCGATCTATTTGGGAACCTGGTTCCTTTGGCATAGGTTAGTAGTTTCTTTGTATTCTCATGCACAATTTTTAAATGGTTAAAAAGGTGGCACGTCACTTAACATGCCAGTCTCACCTTTTTCCTCTTCGAAACCCAAGCGTACTACCCGTTATGAAACGACCCATCTATACAGAAAATCAATACACGTTCCTAACCAGTCCCTTACCCTCTTTAAATAAACCCAAACACTATCACTCTCATAACTATTCACACCAAAAGCCAAAAATTTCTTTTTTTCTCTCAACTCCCAAACACACCATTCTCTCATAAACTCTAACTATTCTCTGTCATATTCGAGAATCTCGAAGACACAAATGTTCCCAGCGTCGTCCTCACTGTGTCTTCAACTCTTGAAGCACCGGTGACAGAGTATAAGCACCCTACACCACCCAGTCCAAACCCTAAGCAAGATTCCCAACAACCCACTGTCTCTTCTCCAACCAAATCAGTTCTGGTTCTCATTGAAGTCACAAACTTCGAGTCTCAAGAGGTTTGTGGCTGCGACCTCTTCTTCTGCCTCGCCAGAAAAAAATTGTTGAACAAGGAATAGTAGAGAGAGAAGAAAATTAGGAAGTCTCTAGTCTGCAAGCGGAACAGAGTTCTGAGGCACAACAGGGTATGGTTCGTACCGATGATGACTTAGCGATGACTACCTAAGACCTCGGCTTGAATGTTTTTGATTCTACAGGTATTATACCTCCCATGCCTTCTGATTTTACTTTGGGATTAAAATTAAAAAAAGGCCATACAGAAAATATTGTCAATCGCTACTGAGGGATGTATGGTTGGTGGTTATGAAAGTGTGTCTGAAACCAATGGGTCTTAGGGGGAAGGTGATAGTCTACTGGATGAGGGAAGGGAACTAGTGCCTATCAAAAATCTAGCACCATACAGTACTACTAGGGAACCACATGAGGGACTTGATCCCTCCACCCAAGAGGATCCCTCTTTTCTTACTTGGGATGAAATCCCCTATTCTTCCAAAGAACCTCAGGTCAGTACTAATCCCACTCCCTTTCCTCATTTATATGCTGAGCCTTTGACCATTGTTGCTCCTGAGATACGGTCTACGTCCGAGGAACAAAATGAGGATAGTGAAGAAAGCTGACGATTGGATCTTGCAAGCTTTATTAGTTCTAGGAGTAGAAGGGCAACTCCCAAAATGCCCACTCCTAAAATACCTACTACTAGGCTAGAAAAGAAGGAATCTCTTGAATTAGTGTTGAACAAAAGTAAGGAAGAAAAGAAGAGGAGGCGGTTGATAAGGGTGGTAAGTTAGTATAAGAAGAGGTAGTGCCTACAGCTCTAGTTGTCGACGTTGATGACGAGGTGGATGAGGAACCTAATCCCTTAATCCGTAAGTCCTCCAAGAAACCTGCTATTCAAAAATCTGGAAAAGAGTCATCCGTGAGAGTGATGAAGGTTAGTAATATAGAAGTGAGTGAGTCTGGAGAGAAAGTGGATGAGGAGTCTGGTAAGACACTTTCTGAGAAGGTGTATGATAAATCAAAAAACAAAGGGAAAAATGTGAGAAAATCAATAAAATGGAAGGTTGTTACCAATGAGGAACCTGGTTCCTCCAAGAAGGCCAAGGTGGGTTCAGCCAAGAATGAAGGAAGGAAAAATCTAAGAAAGCAGAAGGTGTTGTGGGGTAGAACCTTTGCCACTAACATTCTTGACATGACGAGAATGCGCCAACTGGTTGAATTTTTGAATTTCAACAGCGGACACATCTATTCACACATAAGATTCCTAAGGTGTATGAGGCCGAGGTGCGCAGAATCTTTGTCGATTTGTTCACAGTTGAGGATGATAACATCTACTTGAAGGTGAATGGGGTTGACTTTGTGATGGATGAGGCTGTGTTAGGAACTGTCTTGGGAGTGCCTACTGATGGTATATCCTCCATTGAGGGGACTTTCTCTTCAAACTTCAGAAATGCCATTCTGAAGGATGATGCAGGACAACAAGGGGAACGAGTACACAAGAAGGTCTTCCTTCCAGTGTACCTATTGATATTAGAGATGGTGAACAAGGTGTTGCTCCCTTGTGCAGAAAGGCATTCCATTACATCATGAGCAGACATATTCCTTATGCAACCACTGGATGCATTCTCAACTATAAATATGTCGGGTATCATGATTGAGCAGATGAAGAAAGTGGCAGATTTCAAGTATGGTAATCATGGGTTGTCCTACGGGTTTCTTCTCACCGAAGTATTTAAGTTCTTCAAAGTTCCCTTGGGAAAGGCCACAGTGATTTTCTCCAAAACCACCTTAGAAGAGTGTGAGTGCATCGATAAGAAATGAGGGGTTGGTAGCAATTCAACTATCTCTCAACTGATTGAAACTCAAAATATCGCCAATGAAGAGATAAGGAAGTTGCAGGCAAGGAATGTTAGCCTTGAGGGACAACTTAGTTAGGCCCAGGAGGCACCTGGTTCCATTAGCTCACAAAGCGCAGAGGTTGCTTGCCTGACCAAAAAAAATATTGATCTCAAGAAACAGGTTGAGGACCTGAAAGAGAGGTTACTCAATGAGCAAGGATATGCAAATGCTCGAATGGATATCCTCCTTATAACTCTTGCCTCTTCATCTCTGACTCCCCCTTCCAGTGCTCCTTAAGCTCGTTCCCTTCCTAGTGTCAAGTTTACTTTATCTTTGCTCTATTTTTGTTTTAACATGTTAGTGGTTGGTTTTTCTTTTGGTTGTTTTGTTTTGTGGATGATTCTCTAACAATGGTACTGCTCCCTGTTTATTTCCAAAATTAATGAATATCTGTCCTTTTTGTTGTGCATACTTTGCTCCTCTGCTCTGTCTTTAGTCATGAGTGTGTGCACATATGTGGCATAGTTTAACCAGGCTAGACTTCGTTTTGCTTATTGCTTGTGCCTAATCTTTTTATGATGCCAAAAGGGGAAAATTTATTGAGGGGGAACAAGAGAGGGAACAAGAGGGGGAATCACAGGCTCAGAGGGAATTCCAATTACATGTTTGTCATCATCAAAAAGAGAAAAATTGATAAGTTATGTGTCCTGTTATGTTTTGATGATCTAACAAACTTAATGTTAGACCCAAATGGGGAACCTGCTCCACATCCTCAAAGTGTTCAAGATCTACAAGTCTCAAGTCTGACACATGTTCCAATGTTCAGAGCCAAAGAAACACTAAAGGGAATAGGTAGACATCAGTTCTCTTGCTGACTGTACCAGTGATAAGTAGGGATTTGGACTGCTTATTTGCTTTCTTTTACTTGCATTTTAGCTCAAAAATGCTTAAAAGTGTTCCCGAGAACTAATGAAATGTGCTTTCTTGCAGGATATTGGGAAACGAGCCAAAGAAGTGAAAATCAACTCAAAAAGGAGTAAAATTGGACAAGGACCAAAACCAGGCAAAAAGAGGCCACAGTGCGGACCGCACAATACTGTGTGGGGCCGCAAACTCTGAAGATGCACTGATGGAATTCCTTCATAGAGTGCGGACCACACAATTATTGTGCTGCATAGAAAAGGAGATTCAGAGACCATGTTTTGGGAAGCTTGAAGATGTGCGTACCGCACTATTATTGTGCGGCCGTAGGATGCCAAAGTGCGGCCGTACTCATAAATGTGTGGTCCGCTGAAAGAAGTCCAGTCCAAGTTCAAGTGTGCAGTCGCACTCAGAAATGTGCGGTCCACACAACTAGAGGAAGTGCGGCTGCATCACAGTTTTATGCGACAGCAGAAAGCTCATTTGACCAGTCAATCTCAAAGTGCGGACCACACACAAAATTGTGCGGCTGCACAACCTTAGTAGGGGAAATTTTGTCAAATATTTTCAGTTGGATATAAATAGAACTTCTTGTCATTTTTAGGTCAAGTTTTGTAAGTTGGGTGCACCTGAGTTATTTTTATTTACTGTATTGGGTAACTTTGTATTAGTTTAGCTTTTAAACATTAGATTTTCTTTTCTTAATCAAGTATTATGAATTCTATCTTAGTTTCTTCATTTTCAACGAGTAGTTAAATCCTTAGCTAGGGCTGTGACCCAACTCTAGTATGGGTACTTAATGGGTAATTGATTTAGGGCTTATTTATGGTTGGGTTTATGATATTTATCCTAGTTCTTGCTTAAATTTGAGAATTAATGGGTGCAAACACTGATTCATGCCTAATTGACCTAATCTCTACTTGAGAAAGAGAGACAAAGTCTAGGAAAACTTGGCTAACTAGGAATTGGGGTGAACTCAAGAAATTGATAGCCCCAATTAATGGGTCGAACCTAGAGATAGTAAGAACCGACTATAGCATTTATCACTTGCTTTGTGAAATACCTATTTGGGCTTGAGAAAGCCAAATCGGGCAAAATCACTCAAACTACCGAGAGGTATAGAGTGAGTAATTGTGTGTGATTACTATGTTGTATCCCGATAAATCAAACATGCCCTAAAGCTCTAAATCCGTTAGATAACTAACTAGGCGGAAGTCGTAACTCTAGACCTTCTATAATTTGAAAAATAACCAAAACCCAAAAATATTGTCTTCTAGCTTTGCAATTAAAATCAATAGCTTAAAAGTAGAAGTAGAAACAAAAATTGAAAATGTGGTATTGTAATCTAGGGCACATCATACATTCACACTAGGTATATACCTAATCCTACATCTAGCTCCCAGTGGATTCGACCCCGACTTGCATTGGAGTTTTATTATAGCTTCGACCGCCTCTCAACCTATATTTGTTGTGTGAGTTTGGGCGACATCAACCAGTCAAACCCCATAGCTGTAAAGTCGCTGCAACTCCTTCTCTGCACACAGGCAACAATGCAAACAGTGCAACAGTCACTTTGTGGGGAATGCCTTTGTACCAAACATGCTTACATCATTCAAGTGATACCACTTATGTAATATTAACATGAAGCAAAGGCAAAACATTACACTTGCACATTTCAGATTTCATCAAGCTTTTACTCAAGTATGTTGCTAACTTGCAATTGACATTCAAGGCGTCACGAACAAAGAACAACATAACGAAGGACCAGTTTCCTGTATTGAGTCATTATATGTCCTTAGTTGTGTTGCACATTTTTCAAAGTAATTTACTTATAATTCCAACTTAGCTTAGTTAGAAGTATTGTGTAAGAAACCTTTTATAAAATCATAAACGTTGTATTTGTGTCTTGGCTAGAGTTAGTCGAGTTGTAAGTTTTGTAATAGAGTTATTACAAAGGAGCTTCTAGTAGAGTTATTCCAAGTTAGTGAAGGATTAAGAGGTTAATTCTTAAGTTACAATAGTTTGTAATCTGAAGTTGCTCAGTAGTGAAGTTAAAATCCTACAAGTATAGATCGTGATTTTTAATTCCGTGAGCTGAGAGTTTTTCACGTAAAACTCTATTGTGTTATCTACTTACTGTTGTGTGCATGAGTTCTATGGGAATTAATAAAAAACCTATTTCTTTATATAGTTTGGTGGACCCTCAGAAAAAAAGTCTATCAATGTGTTTATTAATATTCAGTTCACTAAGCAGAGGTGCCCAAATAAAAAAAATAAAATTTTATATACCGAAATAATAAATCGGTGCAAATTTATGTGGCTACGAGGTCGTTCTGCTTTTTCAGTTTTCTAACATGTGTGACATCGCTTTCCTTCTTTCTTTTTCTGTTTTTTTTTCCAACTTGGCCAACTATGAATATGCCGACTTCAGGTAGAAAGAAGAAAAAGAAGATGCCGACTTCAGAAACAAAATGTTAAAAACAATTTAAGAAGACGATGCCGACTTAAATGACTAAATTTCTAACTATTTTTCCATTATTATTAAACATAATGCTACGGTAGCTTGTAATATCCCAAACTATAAGCGTTTGCCATTATTTACGTGAGAGTCTACAATAATAACATTTAAACCATTGATGTACTAGGTCGACGATTGACAAACTTTTAGGTTATAAGACTTTTAAAATGATGGTGTATCTGCCACTTTAGGCGAATTTCACATTATATCGGAGAGATAAGAAAAAGTTTTAAAATATATATATATATATATATAAAGAATAAGTTCACATTATGTTGGTTGCATTTTTAGATTTAAGTGTAACGTAGCTCAAGTTCATGAATTCTAGTACATATGTGAAAAATCTTGTATGTACAAATTCCTTTAGTATGATGGAGGGGCAAACATGGGGAAGCTACATTATCACAAAGGTGGTAAATTGACCACTCTTGATCAAAAAATTATAGTGTGTATATAGATAAAATATTTAATTTTAGAGGTATATGACATATATTTAATATTTTTTTTTGGAGAATTTTTTTTACTGCTTTCAAGTTTGAACACCCTTGAATAAATTACTGGTCGGGACAAATATCAGTTAGGACATTGACTCTCTAAAGGAGTATGTTGACGCCTATGACAGTTGTATATACTCAACCTAGAAACTAATAAGGGAGAAACATATAGATTTAGTTAATGCAAAATGAAAAGAATTAAGAATAATGTCAAACAACTATGATTCACAAGCCGAACTGATCATATAAGACGTTGAAGATATATATATGTGGGTCTGGATGATTAATGAACTTGTATGTTTCAATAATTCAATTTATAACATCCTTTTTAAAAATATTATCAAGCTTTGCAAGTGTCAACTTTTAATATTTTTAACTTATAATTTGAACAAAGGAAAGCTTAATCAACTTTGAAAATTGTCTTTCTCGTTTTAGTGTCTAGCATAAGTAGATTAGTTGAATGTGTCATCCACAAATATGATTAAATAAAAAAAATTGTATTTACCATCCACTATATTAAATAAAATGATCTAAAAAGTTGAAAATCTGTTGGAAGTCCTACTCGATGAGAGGGTCAGACTTGAACCCGGCCCTAGTGGGGACAGGCTTTAGCGGTCCGGTTTCAATCAGCGTCCTTTCCTTTGTTGAAAAATACTAAGAATAGTATTGTGTACGGATAAAAATTGGGGGCAATATCTTTCCCAATTCTCCGATGACAGAGTGAAGGAGATGCATCGATCGACGTTATTATAATCGAGGCTAGAAACTCCTCGTATCGAGATTCAGGAAGAATGAATGATATATCCGATATAGAACATGGTAAAACCACGTATCCCAAATCGAGTATAACTTCTAGACCTTGGGAGACGCAAAACGATTATGCATGAAGGATAGGAGTCATAGTATTCATCCTCAATCGGATATTACAGCGTGAATCACGTTCAATATCGATTATGTATCAACAATTACCGAAAAAAGAAAATTTATACCTATTTTAGACTTATACTAGGATTGAAATTCTCCTACAATATAAAGGGAAAGCTTTTCTTTAGTTTGACAAATTGTAACACGCAATTAAAACAATAAGAAAATTTACTTTTGTCTTCTAGCTAGCTACGGTTCAAGGCAGTACTTGTTTGTTGATCCTTTCTTTACTCACGATCGAGCTTGCACCGAAGATCCGGTCGAGGACGAATTTCATTGTTCAATCTAAGATCAGACTTGGCCATCGTATTGCAATTGGTTTGATCGTTTATTTTGTCATTAATATATCTATCTGTTATTCTTAATTATTCGTATTGAATTAAATCACGTATCCTTTAAACTGCATACAAATTTAATTGTTACTCATTCTTAGGGTAGAAAGTATTAAATAAAGTGTATTAATAATGTTGAAATTAATACTGAAATTAATTATGTTAGGATTAGTTATGCTGAGATTAATTTTTATCGACTGTTTGAGTTGGTTCATTAAAAAATACACTTCATAATTTTTAAATAAAATTATCTGCTTACAAAAATATCCTCTACATTCTTTGGAAATTTTTTGGAAAAGGTATTGAAATGACAGTTTTGTATTTATATTATTTATACATGCTTATCCATGTATTAGAAATTATGGTATTGCTAATGTTATGATATGCAATATATAAGAATAATACTTAATAAATTGTATAACTAATACATGTATTAGCAATACATAAGTTAAAAAAAGATACTACCAAATAAGAGATTAATAATATCAAAACTAATGCATATATTATTTTTCCTAATACATTTTATCAAACAACTCCTAAGTAGAGGCGGATCCAGAATATAATCCCTATGGGTTTAGCTTTTGAAGTTTTTAGTATTAATTGGGACCCGTTATATTTTTAAAGTTATGAATTTATATCTACTATTTTTGTAATTTTAATAATTTTTATATATAAATTCTTACTCCGCATCAACAATTATGAATTCAATTGAATTCGCTCCTTTGCAATGATTAACATTTGTCCAGAAAATTGCACCGACTGCCACTCTAAAGGATTGGTTTAAATATGTATTCTTATTTTTTAACTGTAGTGCGAAAATAGGCATCTTTTTAACTAAGAGCATCGCAGACTTCAAAATTGAAAAAAATTCTTGTTCCAGGGTGAAAGCTAAAAGTTAATATTTGATTATTGTTAAAATTATTTAGAATGTTTATAATTTATGCTTAAATTTTTTAACTCTGCCACTTATTTAAAAAGTATTGAAGAATTTAAAGTAGTTTGGTTGATTTGATGTTATTTGACTAAATTGGTAATTGGATAGCGTTTGTGTTGGTAATTAGAGGTTTTATTTTAAATTTGAGATTATTTAGAGCATATTTGGGTGATTTGATTGAAATTACAAATTTAAAGAACGTTTTATTGAACAAAACAGATAAATTATGCTAATTGGATAGACTTTGATGAATAACTTATCAGATAGATCCATTGAAGATAAAACAAAATCACATCAATATAGTAGAATTTGAAAAACAACTGAACAAACGTAAAATCATGCTAATCGAATAAAGTTTGTGAATATTTTAACACATAAATTGAATGCATATAACAGAAAGGCATGTTAATGTGGTAAAATTTGTTGAACAATTACTAATGCATGCCAATCGAGTAAAGTTTGTAAACAATTGATGACAATATAAGTCAAGTAAATATAACATAAATCAATCAATCCGATAGAGACTTACAAACAATAAAGTGTATGTGTGCCCGAAAGTCATTTTCTAAAATAATATAAAAATAAGGACAATATTTAAAACTAGCCCCTTATAGGGCCATTTCATCAATTACCCAAATTTGTCCGCATAAAATATTTATTTACATTAAATTATATTAATTCATTCTATGGGGTATTTAATAAAGTATATCTTCCGTTTCAATTTAGACGAACTACGAAAAATTTAAATGTCTTTTTTGCCCTTTTTGGAGGGGAAGTTCTAGTGGGACCCCATGAAAATCCAAAGTCAAAGACCCTAGTGGTCCTCAAAATGGCACGTAGTCTACATTCTCTTCTTCGTTAATTAATTTATTACCAGGAAAAAAAAAGAACCGAAATTTTCTCAATGATATAAGAAGGATTATCGTCAAGATTCATCACTATAATTTACGTTCGAAAATGACCCAATTTGCAGTAATCAATCATTTGGCGTCACCAGCATTAGCTTTATTACTGTTATTTATATAGGGATCTAGCATAAAGCTAGCTCATTTCGTATCATTCTTTGTTGTCGTTTTCTTTCCCTTTTCAAAATTTAATCATTTAGTCTTCCACTAGTTTGATAAATTAAGAACAGAATGTATCAATCAAACTTAGCATATAGTTTTGAGAATCTAGAAACATGCTAAAATAATTAGAGACAAAGATGTAGTTTCCAATAAGAGAGCTTTACTTTTAAGAAATTGCCAAGTTTCTGTTATTTAATTAGAGGAATAATTCCTCTTTGTGGTATGTGTGCGTCTGACGCCAAAACAACGATTGCTTATTCCGAGACAAGATGCATAAGTTTGGAGTAATTAAGTTAATGAATAAGTGTTGAAATTGATTTAAAAAATAAACAGTTATATGTTTGGATAAAAGTTCTGAAATTAATAATAAACAACTGAAACTGTTTGATTAAAAAGTGCTAATAAGCTCTTTTTATGTTAAAATGACTTAAATGACCTTATAACAGTTTACACTACTAAAATCGTTATTTTCTTTCAAATTTTAGATTCTACTTATTTATCATGTTCTTTAAATTATAAAAATAAATAGATAATATCTTTTTTTATAAATATAGTTTATGTTATATTAAGTATACAATCATAAATTAGAAGGGGCGAAGTATACATTAACAAAAATTAAGAAAAAGCCCTTAAAAATGAACACAGCATTCGTAGAGAAGAAACAAGCACTTAATATATATTGAAGAACTGGAGTAGAGTAATACTATACGAAGAGTTTTGTTTTAAAAAGAAGTATATTAGGGATAGAATAGTAAATATTTTGGTCAAACCTAAAGTGCTAATAAGCTGAAATTTGATAAGTTGGGAGAGACCAACTTATGACTTTTGGCTTATTTTTGGCTTATAAGCACTTTTAATTTTACCAAACGCATAAATAAGCCAAAAAATGCTTATAAGCCAGTTTGACCAGCTTATAAGCTTAGCCAAACAACCTCTAAATCTGTTTTGCATTTGGTTCACTAAAAAAAATAATATATTGCGTTAGACAGACTGAAGAAATAAGAACAAAAAAATAACCCCCCCTCCCCCCTTAAACTTTGTTAATTTATCGAACAGTAAGAATACTACTCCCCATTTATCAGTTTAGAGGACACATTTCGCTTATCGAAAGTCAATTTGATTAAAATTTAAAATTAAATTAAATTTGTTCAACTTAATATTTTAAAATTAAAATTTAAATATACAAAAATTATACAAAAAGTACTATAAGTTACAGTTTTTCTCATGTCAATATGATATGGGTCAAAATCTGTCCTTAATTAGAATATTTAAGACAACATAATACTAAAGAATGAATTGTCGAGTCGTCGTTAGTCGAGATGGACTAAGAAACAACAAAATCCATAATCGAAGAGTCGACGAGAGCCGTCAGTCGTGGTCGAGATGTCAATAAGGGTCGAGGTCGAATACCGTTGATAGAGCTGTAACGGCCAACTTTCAAGATAGGATGTTGAAAGGAAATATTCTATTGGATATTCCCTGCACTTGTACTATTAGGGTTTCATAAGAACATATTCCGTGTAAATAGAAAAGAGAGACAATGATAACATCATGTGATATTCATTAGTAAGAACACAATTTGACAAAAAGATTCTCTCTCGCTCTTGCTAAGATACAAACATCACATTTTTACTAAGATTCTTGTCTATATTATATATTTTTCAACAGATCCGAGAATAACTCGAATATTTAAGGATTTGTCTGTCACTCATCATTGTCAGGAGGAACATCCATCTATTTCATCCTTTATTGAGTGAATCATTCCTTCTATTTACCGAAATGTTATTTATTGTTACTCATTGCTATTTAATGCTACATCATTGCTCGTGCTTTTTAGAACGGTTATTGCATGTTTTTACCACTATCTGAGTCCTGACCGAACCCATCTATTGTTTATTGCACTCTTGAAAGTTTTTCTAGAGATAATAATGTTACCTAACTTTAACTCCTAATTACATAAATTTAATTATTTTTATCAAGATCTGTATATTTTAGTCAAACAATAATCACAAAATATATTTTAAAATGCTGGTCAAACCAATAAGTAAAATATTGAAACGGATGGAATATAATCTAAGACTCTCTAGTGGAAAGATCTCGTCTTACCAGCCATAAGTGTTTTCGTAAAACAAGGTTTAAAATTTTCAGAAAATTATGTGTTTCTCTCTTATAAATTTTTTCGAATGAGACGAGCTAGAGGATGATAATTAGTTTGCATTTTATTTTGTATATTATAACGTAAGTATTTTAAGAACCAACATATAAGATGCGTGCAATGAATTTTCTGTCCCTATCTAGATTCTAGATCAACATTACATAGTCCTAGCTGTTTTTGATCTCTTATTAGGTAATTATGAAAATTTCAGAAAATATACTTCAATAAATCTCTTTAACGGAAAGAAACAAAAATAAAGGCATTGCCACAACTCTTCCGGTTCCCCCTCCCAGAAGAAAACTTAAAATAAAGTGCATTTATCATGAGCTAAAATTTTTTTCCAACTATAAAAAAGTATGAATTTTATAAAACTCATGAATGGTATATAACATTGAATGGAATTATTAAAACATTTTCAAGACTATTTAGAGCATGAAAAATAAATACTAGGTCATAGGTCGACAGGTTCTGATAAACCAATTTGATTGCAAAATGTTGCAAGCAGGGGCAGATTTAATATTATTTATTTATATGTGTTCATTTGAATTATAAGTATTAGCCTAGACTTAACTTTATCTGTATAAGATTCACAAAAATTGCTAAAAATGTGTACAACTACGAACCCAAACTTCGAACAAAATTATGGATTCAATAATTATAATTTAAATTATTTATAAAATTAAAAATTTGAATTCGTCTCTATGTTGCAAGTGCCAAACTAACGATGCCTCAAGTTGCATCAGCCACCAAACTCATAAGGCCAGAAGACATTGAAGTCGATCCACCTTTTAAATTATTGTTAATGGCTTCTCTGTTTGGTGCCAAATCTAAGGTCCATATAACTCACGTAAACCCATGCATTTAAGGGCAAGTCCCGGACTTTCTTTATGCATTTATTGATATGGTCTTTTGTTTTTCTAATAATGAATTACAGCTAATTTTATTAACTGGATTTTCCACATAACAAATACTCCTAAGAGAATTTTAAAAATTGAACAGCAGTGAGCAGAGTGTCGCTGGAATTCTGAATCACCAATAAAAATTTTCCACAAACAAGTTCCTCCATTTTAAAAATTATTTTTAATTTTGCAAAATTTAGTAAACTCATCATGAAAATATGCTAATTGCATTTCTTTAATATATTTAACTGTTTTTTCCCATAAATTAGTGATAATGTTTTGTCATACATTTATGATCACAAAAGCCAAAATAGGAATGTGTATTTTGTTTAAGAACAATGAAATTATAAGGGGATTTTGTTTAATTTGTATTAGATCGTAAGACACTCCAAATTGATCATTTCTGGCCAATGTATTACTTAAAATATAAGATTTAATTATACTTTTTCCTTATATTAAAAGGAAGAATTAAGGATGACTCAATAATTAACTTCTTGGAGATGTGGGAAAATATATGTATTTTTGGCTTTGAAGCATATTGTTTACCCTTAAAGTGAGTAACAATTAAATTTATATGCGGTTAAAGGATAAGTGGTTTAATTTTACACGAATGAACTACGCGCAATAAATAATTGAATTACGGAAAATCAGAGCGAGCAAACCAAATGTAATGGATGACTAAGTCTAGCTTTGCAATGGACGTTTGAAAATCGGTTCCGATCCAGCCCTCGGAATGGGCTTGGTTACAACTTAATAAACAAGCAGCTGAAGAACACTTTTAGCAATAGCTAAAGAATAAAAATTAATTTTATTGCTTTGATATGCGTGCCAACAGTGGTCCTTAAAATATAAAATCTCTTCCCTTTATATAGTAAGGGAGTTTCAATCCTAGTACAAGTCTTAAGTAAGGTAAAGATCTCCAGCTTCCAGTAAACGTTATTATGCAGTTGATATCAGACGAGATTTGCACCGTAATATCCAGCGGTGGGCGGATATTTCAGTCCTTCGTTGTTCTGTCAAACCGCCTTTCTCTTAGCCTCGGTTCTTCACTTTGCTCGAGCTCAACGCTTGGTTATGTCCTGTTTCGGGCGCACCATTCGTCCTCCCTGGGTTCTGATCTGTGGAAACCCTCGGCATTACCCGAGGCCATATCGGGTCGTACTGTCCTCTCGTTTCTTTACCAGGAAATCGGGGGTAACTCTTATCCCCGATTTTACCCGTAAACAGATAACTTCCTTACTTTTCAGAGAGCAGATTATGGAAACAATGAGAAGTAACTAATTGAACCCGGTTCCTTCCTCTGTACGCTGCAATCAGGTCGACGAGTCAGTAAAACGTCCCATCAATCTTGTCATTATGACTTCGGACACATGTCACCGCCAGTTGACCATGCTCGGTGGGCGTCGAATGCGAAATGTCACATATTATTTATTTCCCTCTTATAAAAGCTTTGGTTCCCTCTTTTTTACTTTCCGATTTCAAATCTTCTTAAGTTACCCCAGGACTTTTTACTTGATCATAATTCCTTCAAATCTTCATATATTGTTCTTCACATCTTCATTTCTTCATCTCCAATCTCCAAATCTTCATATTTCATCTTTGAATCTTTATGTTAGGCCTTCAAATCATCATGTCCATCATCAAACCTTCACATTCGCCTTCATACTCTCAGATACCGATGGCGAAAACCTCAAAGTTCGTGCCTCAAAATACCGCCCATCAACTTCTACGCCGGCTGGTGATACCAAAGCGACCATGCCGGCAGTAGCCCCGGAACCACCCCTTAAGGATTTTATTCCCGAAGGCTGTTCCATAGATAATGATTTCAAGGTCTAGAAGCCTCCAAACAAGGGGATCGCGGTGAGGAAGTGTGGAGGTATATTTGCTCCATCATCGAAGACACGCTCCTGAAGGTCCGGGAGGATTTCAAGTGGGAAGGCAAGGAAATAGTCATTCCCGGTTCTGACGAGGACATTACAACGCAAGTGTAGGGATGCTTAAGCATTTATACGTACCCCTTAACGCTTGGCCCGATAGATACGACGGTCCTCTATTTTTGCAAAAAGTATGAGGTCTTCCTCGGGCAGATCCACCCATCATTTTGGAGGACCGTGATTCTCCTTCGTCAATTTATCAATAACACGAAGGGGTCTCAGTTAACTATCGACCATATGCTCCTCATCTACGGCTCCCGAATCTTTGGAGGGGAGTTAATCAAGCTTGCCCGACGGGCAAAGAACACTCCCTTCTTGAGCATCGACGAAGATAGAGATTGAGGCTGGCATGGGAGATTTGTTCGGGTAAAGACTGATGATCTCATTCCCTCTTTTTTCCTACCATTCCCTGGGAAGTTGAACTCAACACGTAAATTCATCTCCACTAAAGTTGTTAACATAATTCTTTGAATTTATTCTTCTTTCTCATCGTCCGGCTTTCCCGTTGTGCAGCGATCGCCAGAGTCCTTAACGCAATCCCCCATTTCAAGGAGTGGATCGAGGGGATCTGTAATTAATTAACATACTCCGAGCACGAATGGCGCAAACTTTCAAAAGGCAAATGAGAAGCCCGTTCCCATGGTAAGTGTCCTTCTTCTCCCGATTGAATTTCCTTTTCATTCCACTGTCATTTTTACTAAGTTCCTTTCTTCCTTTCATAGGTTTTCCCAAGACCACCGAGCTTCGGGCAGAAGATAAGGATGAGATCTCGTCCCCATCTGCAAAGCCCTCCGCTTTGGGACATCCTACCGCCGAGACCGCTGTGAAGAAGGAGGAGAAAAAGAGAAGAAAGAGGGGATCTTCTTTCTCCTCGGATGCTCTATCTGGGACCAAGAAAAAGAGGATCACAGTCAGGGTCCGAAAGAGGGCCAAGAAGACTTCTCGGGCCAGGGTTCCGGACCCTGATTCTCTTTACCAGCTTAGGGACTACTCTGAAGATTACGATATGGAGTTTGTCGCTCATAAGCCAGCCATCGTTGTAGAAGAGCGAGCATCACTAGAGGGAGGCAACCATAAGGCTAAACCTTCTTCAGTTCGGGAGCCCGAGGAAAAGCCTATGGCTACTCCCTCTCAAGAGGCTACTCCGCTTTTGAGAAATGTCGCCGACGTCATTGATGTTCCAGAGTCACTGTCTCAGACGGAGTCTCTTTTTTATGAGGCTCGGGCCGTTAGAGAAAATCCACCCGAGGCATCATGGAACGAAGATGAGGCCCTTAACCTATTTTTTAAAGGCATGGACGTCGGTGTGTTGGAGGACTACTCCAGTGTTTTCCACCTAGATATACCTAGAAATGATGTGGTACCGGGTTCAGGTGGGCCGAGATCAAGCCCAAAGCTTGTGAAATAGTTCCCTGCTCCGAGCGCGGATCCCGACCGTAAGATAATGGTCTTTTTATGGTACCGACGGATACTAGGGTGCTATCTTGGCCGGTTGGCGTGGCTAGATAACTTTGTTGCTTGGTAACTGAAGAGGACCAAGTGAAAATGAACAAAGTGGACGCGCCGAGACTTTTCAACGAGGCATAACATGATCTGAACAGGATATGTTTCTGTATTGGTAAAAAAGAGTTTCATACGTAAGCCAACTTTTGACAACTCAGCCAGTCATGTGGACACAGGAAAACGCGACAGCTGGACGTGATTCTTTGAAGAGGTATGGTACAAAGAGGCAGGGTTCAGTAAACCCACAAACTTATCAGCCACGGGAAACTCAACTTGATCAAAACGGGAGAGAGGCACGGTCATAATGAATCTAGACAAAGATACGAGCAGATTCAAGGACCCACAATTGATTACTCGAACGTTATGTAACCGAACCCCAATTACCGTTATCCTTTGTAACGCCTCATTAATGTCATAATTAGTCATTAATGAGTAACCATAGCAAGAGTCGTACGTTATAAGAATCTCCTATATAAGGGAGGGGAATACAACTTGTAAAGGCATCTGATTCTCGAATACAATTAACTTCGATTTTTTATTTATGCAATACTGTCTATTATTCATTTTTCTTCATTATCTTGATATCAGTAACCCGTATTCATCTTAAAAATAAGCTTTAGTCAAAGGGTCTAATTCTTTGGTTAAACAAATTGGTTCCGTTACCAGGAATCTGATAATCTTTGTTTACTTTTCAAGTGATATCCTCTGAATTATGTCAAACCCCAACGACAACAAACAACAAAGGAGTGGAAACCTAGTTCCATCGCCTTCAGGAACCCCACGTGGTTCGAGGGAACAATCCCCAGAAAGATCCAATAACAACAATGGTGATAATGATCAAACTGTGGAGAAAGATTGTGTAAAAAAAATGACTGCAGAGTATGTGAGCCAAGCTTTGCAAGAATTTGCGAGAGGATTACTATCAACGTTACCTACACTGCCGACGCCACCCCTCTAATAACACCATCACCATGGAAAATCCTCAATCTGGGTTGGAAAACTCAGGAAGAGGAGATACTCCTAATGAATCTCTTGAAACGAGACCAGGTATATCTAATAACTCGAATTACAAATTTTACTGCTAACCATGCATAAACAGATGAAGGAGCAGAATGATCGCATCGAACAAATTCCTGGAGTACCACATATCATCAAAGGCATCGATGTTGATAGATATTATGAACAACCTTGGAAGCCAAGTGCGGCAGCCTTGCATATACCCAAGAAGTTTTAAAATGCCAGACGTTCCCAAATATGATGGAACAACTGACCCACACGACCATGTGACTGCTTTCACTACTGGGGTAAAAGGCAACAACTTAACGAAACAAGAGATTGAATCCGTCCTTGTCAAAAAATTTGGGGAAACACTTGCCAAAGGAGCCCTAACCTGGTATTCTCTTCTCCCTGAAAATTATATTGACTCTTTTGCTGAGCTTGCAGATTCGTTTATAAAAGCACACTCTGGTGCACAAAAAGTTGAGAAGAGAATGGAAGACATATTCAAAATAAAACAAGGAGACACGGAACTACTCCGTGAGTTTGTAGATAGGTTTCAACGAGAAAGAATGCAGTTACCCAGGGTGCCTGATAATTGGGCAGCCATGGCATTTGCAAGCAATCTGAACGATAAAAGCTCAGAAGCCATGAGACGACTTAAGGAGAGTCTAAGAGAATTCCTCGCTACAACATGGAACGATGTATAAACCGGTACAGTACTAAACTTAGAATAGAAGAAGATATGATTGCTCGTTCGAGAGATAAAGATTATTCCAGATCCAGACGTCCTGAATCAGATAGAAGATCAGGTAAAAATAGGTACGATCCTTACTTAGGACCCTCGGGACGCAATATCCCCGCAGGTTTGAAAACACTAGGTCGGACTATAGACCACAAGGAAGAGACATAGTCTCATCCTCGTCTAGATCCAGAAAAGATCGAGATGAATGACCTAGAGGTAGTACTCAAATTGGGGATCATACCTTTAATGTAAGTACTACTGAACTTGTCTCAATATTGAGGAACATGGGAGACAAGGTTAAGTGGCCCAAAGAGATGCG
>ML416710.1:0-25772 GCA_005239525.1 Nicotiana knightiana | reverse complement strand
AATCAAGTTACCACGGAAGGTGTACTATACCACACAGATGCAGATTCCAGACCGGATGTCATTCGTGAACCGGAGGAAGATAAGCACATCAAAACAACTACGGACGAGCTCGAAGCTGTTCCGTTATCTGAACAAAATCCTGAGCAGAAATTGTACATAGGCACGAGGCTAGGCCCCGCTCGAAGAGGTAAGTTAAATGATTATTTAAAGTCTAATGCAGACTGATTTGCGTGGTCCCACTAAGATATGACAGGCATCCCACAGAAATGATGACTCATAAACTAAATGAAGATCTATCCTTCGTACCTGTTAAGCAGAAGAAAAGAAAGCAAGGACCATTCAAGAACCAAGTGATCGACGAAGAGGTACAGAAACTCTTGAAGATTGGTTCGATACGAGAGGTAACGTACCCTAACTGGCTAGCAAACACCGTGGTAGTACCTAAAAAGAATGGCAAGTGGAGAGTATGCGTAGATTATACTGACTTAAATAAAGCATGCCCCAAAGATTCATTCCCATTGCCACATATAGATCAAATGATTGATGCCACAGCAGGTCATGAATTATTAAGCTTCTTAGATGCATATTCTGGTTATAATCAGATTAAAATGAATCCCTCAGATGAGGAAAAAACTTCCTTCATTACAAACAGGGGGACTTACTGTTATAAAGTTATGCCTTTTGGCTTAAAAAACGCTGGAGCCACCTATCAAAGGTTAGTGACTAAAATGTTCCAAGAACATCTTGGAAAGACGATGGAAGTCTATATTGATGATATGTTGGTAAAATCAACACAAGCACAAGACCATTTCCAGCATCTCTCTACTGCTTTTGATATTCTACGCAGGTATAATATGAAGTTAAATCAAGAAAAATGCGCTTTTGGAGTGCAATCAGGTAAATTTGGGTTTCCTTGTGTCAAATAGAGGAATAGAGGTAAATCCCGCTCAAATTAAAGCTATGAGGAAATACCTGATATTTTAACAAATAAAACGGAAGTTCAAAGACTGACAGGGAGAATAGCAGCTTTGGGTAGGTTTATTTCTAAATCTTCCGAAAAAAGTTTTAAATTCTTGTCATTTCTCAAAAAGCAGATCAGTTCGAATGGACTGAAGAATGTCAGCAAGCCCTTAAGAGCCTGAAGATTTATCTATCGAAACCACCATTGCTTTCAAAGCCAAAAGAACGGGAAAGATTGTAAATCTACCTGGCTGTCTCAGAAATTGCTGTAAGTGCAGTATTGGTAAGAGAAGAAAATGGTAAAAAATCACATGTCTATTATGTAAGTAAAACTTTGTTAGATGTTGAGACTAGATATCCACATCTGGAAAAGTTAACCTTAGCTTTAATAATGGCATCTAGAAAATTACCACCCTATTTTCAACGCCACCCAATCACCGTTGTGACCTCATATCCTTTAAGAAATATTTTGCATAAACAGGAATTGTCAGGAAGATTAGCCAAGTGGGCCATAGAATAAGTGAGCATGAAATAATCTATCAGCCTAGGACTGCAATTAAGTCTCAAATACTAGCTGATTTTGTTGTTGACTTTAGTAATAGCATTGTATCTAAAGTAGAAAAAGAGTTACAACTCTTTAACGGTGTTAATCCAGGTCTATGGACCTTGTTCACTAATGGTTCTTCAAATATAAAAGGCGTCGACTTAGGCATAGTCTTGATATCACCCACGGGTGAAAAGACACGGTAAGCTATTAAGTGTTATCCTATCACTAACAATGAAGGAGAGTACGAAGCTGTTATAGCAGGGCTGGAACTCACACGGGAGCTCTCAATCGAGCAAATTGTGATCAACAACGACTCCCAACTGGTAGTAGATTAGATACAGGGGACTTACATCGCTCGAGAAACTAGAATACAACAATATCTTGAAAAAGCATGAGAGCTCGTGAGACAATTCAAAACATGGAAGGTAATGCAAATACCTAGAGAGGAAAATGCAGAATCAGAGGCATAAGCTAACCTCGCAGCAGTCACGAAAATAACGAACAAAGACAATACAATTGTCGTTCAACTATTTCATTTAATAATAGACCAGGACAGGAATGAGGTAACTTTTAACAACCTAAACTAGGACTGGAGAAACGAAATTCTTAATTTTTTGCAGAATGGCACCATACCTGAAAACAGGAAAGCAACTCAAGCACTTCGCTGCAAAGCTGCACGATACTGCCATATTCGCAACTCACTTTATCACAAGATGTTCGGAGGACCCCTAGCTAAATGCCTCAGACCTAACCAAACTGAATTTGTGATGAAAGAAGTCCACGAAGGACACTGTGCAAATCACTCAGGGGAGAGATCCTTAGTAAAAACACTAATCAGAGCCGGATACTATTGGCCTAATATGGAAGAAGAAGCCAAGAATTTTGTATCCAAATGTGACAGATGCCAAAGGTTTTCCAATAACATGCATCGACCAGTGGTATTATTACATCCAATAATATCCCGTGGCCTTTAATGAAATGGGGTATGGACATAGTGGGACCTTTTCCCACAGCTAAAGGATAGGTGCGGTTTTTACTCGTACTAACCGANGAAACATAATATGCCGCTTTGGAATACCAAAGGAAATCGTGTGTGATAATGGCCCACAATTCATAGGCTCGCAAATCACAGAATTCTTCGAAAGTTGGCAAATCAAGTGGATCACTTCAATGCCGTACCACCGTGGCTAATGGTCAAGCTGAGTCAACGAATAAGGTCATCATCAACAATCTAAAGAAGCGGCTGGATAAAGCCAAATGAAATTGGCCTGATGAGTTACCAGCGGTACTATGGGCATACAGAACAACTTTAAAGATAGCCATGGGAGAAACTCCGTTTGCACTTGTTTATGGCTCAGAAGCCTTAATACCTGTGGAGATTGGCGAACCAAGCATAAGGTTCTCAACAGCCATGGAAGGTGAAAATGATGACGAATTAAGGACCAACCTGGACCTGCTCAAACCATGGAGAGAAGCAGCATTGATACAGATGGCAACTCAAAAGCAACTCATAGAGCGTTATTACAACCTTAAAGCTCATCTCAGATACTTNTTCGATTTTATTTTGAACATTTAAAAATTTTACTAACTTTTTTAGATGATAGGCACAAAGCTAACCCATCACCAGATGATGACATTAGACCTGCAAAGACGTGAGGAAATAACACAATTCCCAGCCTAGGGTTACACTTTCTGATGGATGTTTTAAAAGTGTTAAGCATTCATCATCTAAAAAACTATATACCTTCGAGTCCGAAATATTTTTCCTTTTCAGGAAAAGGACCACAAGGAAGGAATAATCAAGTGCTCGAGATTTCATTCTTCAAAGCTCAAACACTTGGGGGGCTATACAGTATGCGAAGCAAAGAAGACTATAAAAAAGTCAAAATCTCGAGCCTGAGGACCCATCTACCCAACGAGACAAGTGACACGAGCAGAATCGAAAGAAATCAAAAGAGCTATCCAAATACAAAGCCTAATGCAAAAAGCAAAAATCTTGGAACATATTCAGGTTGAAAGGCAAAATATTAGTCACGGGAAAGAAATGTACATCTTTNTTCTCGAATAAAACAGTTATGGATGAAAGATCTAAATCCTTGTATTTATTCAAGAAACTGTTATCAAATAAAAATAGTTTTGAATAAGAAAACATTTCCCTCGTACTCATTAGAAAATTGTTTCCAAAACAGTTGCGGGTAAAAACTTCAATCTTTATAAAAATTGTTACTAGTAAAAAACAGTTGTTTCGTTGAATTAATATCGAAAAACTGTTACCTATGAAAAACAGTTACGAAATACAAGAGTATATCAAATCTGTTAAACAAAAACAGTTGCAAACATGAGTTTTAGACGATAACCAAACACATGTAAAATGTCATGGAAGTTCAAACAAAAAACTTTCCTTGGAAACATTCTTAAACATGTGTAAAATTCCTATCACTCTATTGCATTATCATGAAGTTGAGACGTCTTCTTCATGTCAATTATAAAGGGCCCTCTTCCATAAACTATGCCTACTACAAAAAGGCACACATTTGATATGACACCGTGCCTATTACAAAAAAGGTACGAGTAGTCTAAAGCATTCCCCATGCAAAACTCGAAGGTAAAACTAAAACCTCGAAAAAATAAGCATGCAAAAGACTTAAAGAGTGAAGCAGAAACTCAACAAAATTTGAACTAACATTTATATATTAAAACGGCTAAAACTAAGTATTAACTTATGCTTAGCCGTATAAAATTTTTATATACATTGTGGTGCCCCTAAGTTGTCATTTGGGGACTTAAAGGAAATCCAAGTTTACCCCCGATGGGACTAGGGGTAACCACCGATTGATAAAAAGAAAAAGAAAAAAGGGGACAAACCAAATAAATCTTTTCAAGAGAGGGGTTGACTTCAGTGGCACAAGGAGCGGGAGCAACTGGAGATGAAGAGGCATGAGCGGTTAGAATCTCACCATCAGGTGAAGAGAGGTTATGACCTTGTTGAGCCTTCTCCATGGCTTCCTTAGTTTTGGCTATTTCAGCACTAAGGTCAAAACCCTCTTGATTCATTTCCATCAATGTGTCAAGGCGAGAATTCATATACGCCCAACTCACATCGACAACAGCCACCTCTTCCAAATCTTCATTATCCTTGGCCCATAATTGAAGCTTAGCTCTCAATCCGTCCTTCTCCGCTTCCGCAGCTTCATGGGCGGCCCTTAATGGAACAATCGACTCGTCTAAAGTTTGAGCCTTTTCTAAAGCCCTACGAAGGTCTTCTTGAGTACGAGTGAGTGATTGCATGAGCTCGCCTGAGTATTCCTCCTTCTGCCCCAACAAGTTCTTCAAGTCTCTAATCTCCCCCAAGGCACAGGACAGCTGCTCCGCGAATGAAGACTCCAGAACACTCTTATCTTTATCAGCCTGACTGCAAGAAGCGCTCTCCACTGCCAATTCTGCCGCCATGATTCTCATATGCCGCTTCAAGGTACTTCTTTCCTCTTCTAAAGCATCCATGTCAATCCTTACGCTACCATACTGTGCTCTCCAATTATCAACATCGGCCTGCAACTCTCTTGTCTCTTGGTCTGTGTTTGAAATCCTCTTCATAAGCTCCATGCCTATAAGGTTAATCTACAAGAAATAAACCAGTCAGATATGGTAAATTTCATATACGAGAGTGAAAGAGGATAACTTGCATCATACCTTCAAAGAAGTATGCACGACCTCATTGGCCCATGTAAGAGCACCGTTGCTGGCTAGCTTTGCTTTCTCAGAGGGACCTATCAAAGGTTTGAGCCACATTTCGAGCTCACCCGTTTTCTTGAAAAGATTCCTCTCAGCTGGAACCTCTATTACCACCTGTCGTATCTCTCTGCTGGAAGACCCTACTTCCCTAACGGAAGGCATGGAAGCAGGCAGAGATGGAACAACAACATGCACGGAAGGTTGAGGAGCTGGAGAAGCCACGGGCAAAGAAGCAAGCACGGAGAGTTGAAGAGTTGAAGAAGTTACAGGCAAAGAAACAACAAAATTTGAAATAGCCAAAGGAACAGACGAAACAGCTTCTCTCAAAGAAGCAGGAAAAACAACAGCCAAATGGACGTTGTCAGGAGCAAGATCAACACCCTCATGAATAGGGGAATATGAAACATCATCAAGGACAGGGGGATCAATCACAGACACGGAAGGCAAGGTTAAGGCTGTAAGCTCATCATCTAAAAACATTCGCCTTCTCCGTGGCCTGTGCACTAAAGCACCCTCTTCTTCCTCTTCTACGGAACGAGACTCACTAATCTTCCTCTTTGAGGAAGATGAACTAATAATAATTTCCTGGGCCTGAACCAAGGACATCTTCGGGATAGATGAAGCAGACACCCCACGAGCAGAGAACCCTATTAAAAAGGGAAAAAAGTTAAACGACAAAAAAATAGACTCGAGTAAGGAAAGAAGCAAGAACAAGAGCTTCACTTATCGTGGGTCTTTACTTGCCAACCATACCTCCCAGCGAGGTACTTCCAAGATCTCTCTTCTGAAGGATCAACAGATAATAATTTTTCAACCCAATCACGAATACCGGAGACATTCTCAACAGTATTCATGATTGTTGAGAGAAAAAAAAAATAGATACGGTGTTAAATAAAACATCTCAAGTCAAAACAAGAAAAAGTAAATGTGAGCTAAAGCATACTCACGTGCGCGATTCCCCTTCTCGGGGAAGGGAAGATTTTCTTCACCCACTAAACCAACAGTGGGTACAACAACATACCGGAGGTACCAGCCCCTATCCTTATCGTCTCCAGGGGTTACCAACACTCTTTTGCTTCTAGAAGTCAGAGTAAAAACCCCTTCATGAAATAAGGTAGGAGGGTAGAGGTAAATAAGATGGTTGAAGGTAAAAGGAACCGATGCTAAAGAAGCCAAACTCCTAAGACACGCAAAAACTCACCACACAAGCGGGCCAACTTTTCCTAAGCAGATATTGGAAAGAAAAACTAAATTATAACTGGGTCAATGGGGGGTCTAAACCCTAAAGTGAAAGGATACTTATAAACAAAAGAATATCCCGTCTTGTAAGACGTTATTCTTTGATTACTATTCGGAATATAGACAGAAAAGTCAGACTTCCAAAAGCACTCCCTCTGAACAAGGGAAATATGACCCTCAGTTATAAAGGTTGGATATCTTTCGACAATGTCAAGAGAAAAGATTGATCTACAAGAACTTGACTATCCCTAGCAAAAACAAACTCAGCAGGGACAATTTCATTGACTCCAGGTTCATGAAGGCGTTCGCCTGTACCTCTTGACAAAGACCGAGAAACCCTAAATCTCAGAGAAACTGGAGATCTAGTGGAAGGAGGAAGAACTATCTGAGAAGAAGAGGAGCCCCTCGAAGAATTTCATCCTAGACTTCTAAGTCTACCACCCCTCCGACTCCTAGTCAGAGCAGAAGATGGCGCTAAACTTTCAGTATCTATTATTCTTTGAGGTTGGTTTGAAGAAGACATGTTTACAAAGGCAAAGAAGTAAGTTCTTTACAAAAGACAAAGTTAGAAAAGTGTTTTATGGAAGCAAAGAAATGAAAACATGTATTTATACTTGAAGATAACCGTCAAACATGAAGAAAAAGGAAAATAATGATGAAAAGTCGTAATTGAAGATGTCACTTCGGGACTGGCACAACCGCAAAAAGCCCTAAAAGGTGCCGAGTAAATGCAGAACCAATCCGAAAAGGACACGTGGTATGAGCATTAAATGGAGGTGACAAACGACGCCTATAGTGCAGAGAAGGATACAATGATTCAAGGAAAAGCGGTGGCAAAATATTCCCGCCATAAATGAATACCCACTTACCAAATATTAATCGTTAAATATATGGTAAGTGGGGGGGACTATATGTATTGGTAAAAAAGAGTTTCACACGTAAGCCAACTTTTGACAACTCAGCCAATCACGTGGACACAGGAAAACGCGACAGCTGGATGTGATTCTTTGAAGAGGTATGGAACAAAGAGGCATGATTCAGTAAACCCTCGAGCTTATTAACCATGGGAAACTCAAGCTGATCAAAACAGGGGAGAGGCACGGTCTATCTAGATAAAGCTACAGGTAGATTCAAGGACCTACAATTGATTACTCGAACGTTGTGTAACCGAGTCCCAATTACCGTTATCCTTTGTAACGCCTCATTAATTTCATAATTAGTGATTAATGAGTAACCATAGCAAGAGTCATACGTTATAAGAATCTCCTATATAAGGGAGGTGAATACAGCTTGTAAAGGCATCTGTTTCTCGAATACAATTAACTTCAATTTTTTATTTCTGCAATACTGTCTATTATTTATTTTTCTTCATTATCTTGATTATCAGTAACCCGTATTCATCTTAAAAATAAGCTTTTGTCAAGGGGTCTAATTCTTTGGTTAAACAGTTTCCCTTTCCTTATATCTTTAAAGAGCTAATTGCTTTAGCATACTTTAATGATTTCAATATTTTCATTCCTTAAGACTCGGTGCTTGACCATGAAAGCTTCCACTGGTCTCAGATAGAGGTGGGTCACCTTGAGTTCTAGCTCAAGGAGCATGTCTGGTAGAAGGACATATATGAACTGTTAGTGATAAAAAAGATGAGGCCCTCAAGGACTACTCCATCCTCCAAGCTGAGCTGGAAAGAGCTTAAAAGGAGGCCACGAAGGTGAAACGGGAACATGCCTTTCTGGTCGAAATGGTAAAAGTGTATGAGAGTAATAACGAGAGGCTAAGGGTTACTGCTAATGCCACAACCTCGTAGGTCTAAGAGAAGATAGACCTGATCGACCAGCTTAGGGCTCAAATGAATGAGGTAAAAGCCTCAGCCGAGGAGTTGAGGAACAAAACAGATCTCCTGGCCTTGGAGCGGGATGCCACCAAAGAGGAATTATTATCGACCAAGGATCAGTTATGAGTGATGATGGATAACGCCGATAAACGATCTCGGGTGAATGATGAGCTCCGAGCACAACTAGACTCGGCCGTCATGGAACGATACGCTCTCAGCCAAGAATACACCGTGTTGAAGTACAAGTTGTAGGCAGCTTTGAACGAGGCCTTCAAAGTTCGGGATATGCTGGCCCAGTATAAGAACGATGTGGAGGTGGCCGAGGCCCGTGTAATAACAAAGGCCGATCATGTGAAGTGGCGGTACTGGAGGGAAACCCTTGAGTAGATTCATGCCCGGGGGTTCGATCTAGTGGCCTAGATCGAAGAGGCGAAGCAGCTTGAAGCCGAGGCCAAATGGAGATGCCAGCCCGAGTGTTCGAGCAGCGAGTCGGGCTCCGGTGAAGACTAGGCGGAAAATGCCTTGGTTTATTTTTTTGTCCCCTCTTGTATATTTTTTTTGTTTTTGTTTTGGGGACACTTCACAGAGCTCTGTAAATACCTTTTGGTACATATATAAAAATTCTCTCTCCGGCTACATTATGTCCTTTACTTTTCAGTATTTGCTTATGTTCGAGACTCATAACTTATGTTTCAGTCTTCAAAATATGCTATCGATGCCTTAGCATAGAATTTGACATAACTTAGACTGTTCGTTCCCCCAAAGCCCGGATGAGGCCTGAGTTAAGTAACAACTCCGAGTTGCTTTGACATTGGAGGATCAGATAAAAAAACTAAGTCTTTGTTAAAATATTTGAATGTTTTAATCGGGTACTATTATTCATTGTCGAAGGTGGATCTATTCATGGCCAGGTCTGAAGTAATCTTTAGTATATTAAAAAACGTGTAAGGACCTTACTTTTTATGTACGGACTCGGACATCTCCAATACATTTAAGTTGGCCGTAGCCTTTTGTGTTTGGTCTTTTCCTAGTAGGCTCGGTGCCTCCGGGATTTGGTGGCCCGAATTGTCTGATCTTATTTTCTGGTAGCAGCCCCCGATTTTGGGAGGCCCGTAGGCTTAAGGGTTTTGAACCCAATATTCACTCTGAGTATCTTAACGATAACATTGCTGGTGCAAATGTGAACCGATGAGACATAGAAGGCAAACTTCTTATAGTGTACATAACCGAAGGTACAAAAACTATTTTCCATGGAGAGAATGAGCTACTTGGGCACGGTTCGTTCGACCGTTTGACCCTTACAATCAATTCTAATATTCAATCCTTGGCTTTCAATATCGAAAAAAAGAAAATGCCTTCTAACTTTCTGAACTCAGGACCTTGACTCAGAGTGTGATGAAACCTAGTATTCAAGACTGAATTTGTGAGGGATCGAATACCGGTCCAAGGGAAAAAGAGTGCAACACGTGCTTTCAGACCTAATCCTTGGATTTGATTGTGACTCCGTACCTGCATGGGTTAGATAAAAGTGTGATAATCCATAAAGAAAATTGTGTTCATAACTTAGTAGTAGTATCGTTCTAAGTGTGCTACATTCGAATTGTTGGGTAGTTGTACCCCATTTTCGTATTTGAGATGTTACGATATTTTTCCGGTTATGCCGGTGACTCTGTACGGTCCCTCCCAGTTCTTGCCTAGTTTCCTGTCATTCGGGTTCCTGGTATGTAATGCAACTCTCCTCAGTACAAAGTCTCCAACTTGGAAGTGCCGAAGGTTTTCCATTCGGTTATAATATCTTCCCATGCATTATTTTTGGTCTGCTACGCGGACTAGGGCGTCTTCTCGCCTTTTGTCTGATAAGTCTTAGCTTGTGGCCACGACCTCATTATTTGAGGTCTCTGTAGCTTATTGGAACCTTAGGCTCGGTTCTCCTACTTCTACCAGAATCAGATCACTGCACCGCAGACTAGAGCGAATGGTGTTTCCCCAGTGCTTGACTTCGAAGTTGTTCGGTATGCGCACATAAGAAATCGGGAAAAATTTCTTTCCACTTTCCTTTTGAGTCAGTCAATCTCTTCTTCAGGTTCTGGAGTATAGTCTTATTTACTTATTTTGCTTGATCGTTCCCACTTGGGTTGTAGGTGTCGATAAAATCTTTTTGGTTTTGTGGTCTTAAAAAAACTTACTAACCTTGCCGCCGATGAACTGCCTCCCATTGTCGCATCTGATCTCGGTCAGTATCCTGAACCGGAGTATTATATGATCCCAGATGAAGTCAATGACCTCTTTTTACCTAACCTTCTTGAACACATGTGCTTTGACCGCTGGGTGCCCACGACAAGGGACCGACAATGTGTGTTCCCCATTTCATGAACGGACAGGGGTAGAGGACCGGGTGAAGCATATCTCTCAGTTGGTAAATCATCGGGGCGTGCCTCTGGTATTCGTTAAACTTTTGAACGAATCCTTTTGCATCTTTACTCATACCGTTCCAGTAATAACCGGCTTTGATCAATTTCTGAACCAAGGACTCTGCTCCCGAATGGTTTCCACAAGTACCCTCGTGTACCTCCCTCATCACGTATTTAGTCTCCCCGAACCCAAGCACCTCACCAACGGACTGGAAAATGATATTCGGAATAATTTCTCCCCAACTAAGCCAAACTTGGTAACCTTAGTACGTAGGGACCTAGATTCCTTGGGATCCGATGGAAATTTCCCTCCATGAAGGTAGTCTATGTATTTGTTTCTCCAATCCCAAGTCAAGCTTGTTGAGTTTTCCTCGACGTGACCTTCCTCTGTCACTGAGTTCATCAATTGCACTACTTCTCTAGAATTGAGTTCATTGGAGTCAATAGGCGATCCTAGATTAGCCAATGTATCGGCCTCGTTATCTTGACCTCGGGGTACATGTTGTAGAGTCCATTCCTTGAATTAGTTTAAGGTCACTTGCAACTTATCCAAGTATCTATGCATTCGGTCCTTTTTTACTTCAAACGTCCCATTGACTTGGTTAACAACGATGAGGGAGTCACACTTGGCTTCGATCACCTCAGCCTCCAGACTCTTAACCAGTTCTAGACCTGCAATCATACCTCATATTCAGCTTCGTTATTAGTCTATTTCAAAGTTCTAATATATTGCCTTATTATATTACCCATAGGTGGTTTTAATACGACTCCTAATTCGGACCCTTTTGCATTAGAAACACCATCCGTGAATAGGGTCCAAACCCCCAAACTACTCCCGGAGGCGAGAAACTAATTCTTTTTCAACCTTGGGGATTAAGGTCGGTATAAAGTCGGCCACAAAGTCTGCCAAAATATGAGATTTAATAGAATTTTGGGGTTTGTACTCAATATCGTACCTGATATTCTCTACGCCCATTTGGCTAGGCGGTTCGAGAGCTCGGGTTTATGCATAACATTCTTTAGCAGGTATGAGGTCACGCTACATATAGGGTGACACTGAAAGTACGGTTTTAATTTCCTAGATGACACATATGGATATCTTGTTTCGACAGTGCATAGGGTCTTACTAACATAGTAAATAGGAAACTGCGTATCTTCTTCTTCCCAAACCAGGACACCACTTACTGCTACTTCGAAGACTACCAAGTAAAGGTATAACTGCTCGTGCTCCTTCAGGATGTGTCGGTGTGCAACAAAGGAGGGCTTGATAGGTATTGTTTGAGTTTTTCTAAAGCCTGCTGACATTTTCGGGTCCAAGAGAAGTCGTTCTTCTTATTTAGTGATAAGAAAAATCGGTGGCTTTTATAGGACGACCTTGAAATAAACAGGCCCAATGCGGCTATCCGCCTGGTCAATCTTTGCATTGCCTTGACGTTATCAACTATGGTGATATATTCTATGTCTTTTATCTTGTCTGGGTTGATCTCTATTCCCCGGTTGGATACCATGAAATCGATGAACATGCCCGAGCCGACCCCAAAGGCACACTTCTCCGGATTCAGCTTGATGTTGTATTTCCTTAGTGTGTGGAAGGTTTCAGGCAAATGCTTCCTATTTTCTTTTAACATCCGGTTCACTAGGAGTTGATACGTGGCACCAACACTTTTTAGCCTAAACATCATTACGTTGTAACAATAGGTGCCGAATTTTGTTATCAAGAAGTCTTTTCTTGGTCACCTAGTCCATTTGAATTTGGTTGTACTCGGAATAAGTATAAAAAAAACTCAGTATCTAATGCCTGACCGTCGCATCGATCATTTGGTCGATGTTATGCAAAGAAAATGAATCCTTTGGACATGCCCTGTTTACTTCCTTATGATCTACACACATTCTAAATTTGTTTCCTTTTTTAGGAACAACCACTATGTTAGCTATCCAATCCGGGTATTTAACTTTCCGAATGAAACCTATTTTCAAATGTTTAGATACCTCTTCTTTGATGAATGCGTGTTTGATCTCGGGTTACGACTCCTATTCAGTTTTACCGGGTGAAATTTTGGACCCAAGCTCAACTTGTGAGTTTTCACCTCTTGTGGGATCTCTTTCATATCTAAGTGGGACCAGGAAGAGCAATCAACATTAGCTTTAAGGAAATCAATAAGTTTTTTTCCTGACTTCGCGAGTTAACCCCGTGCCCAGGTATACCTTTCTATCTGGTAGGTACTCGATTAGTATGACCTTCTCCAATTCCTCGATTGTTGATTTGGTGGCATCAGTGTCACTAGGTGCTATAAAAAATCTCGGGACACCGTAATCATTCTCCTTGTTTGATGTGTGCTCCTCCTATTTTTCCGGCCTGGTCATGGCCGAGACCGCTGATTGCTATTTGGTCTTTATCTTCAACTAGTCCCCTACTTTTTTATGTCATGATCACGGTCATCAGGATCACTTCCTCGACATCGATCATCTCTTTTTTGGCTGGTTGTTCTCCGTAGACCGTTTTGCTTCCGCCCGAAGTGGGTAGCTTCAACGCTTGATGTAGGGTCAAAGGCACCGCTCTCATGCTGTGGACCCATGGCCTACTGAACAAGGTGTTGTATGTAATATCCCATTTGATCACGTAAAATTTCATTTCCTGGGTGGTCCCGACAGTGTTTGTTGGTAGGGTTATTTCACCCTTGTCGTCTAACATGCCATGTTGAACCTGTTCAATACTCGTACTGCCGGTACAATTTGGTCTAATAAACCCAATTGCTCTACGACCCTCCATCAGATGATGGTGGCTAAGCTAATTGGATCAATTAACACACGTTTAACTCGAGATTTATTGATGAGTACAAATATTACCAGTGCATCGTTGTTAGGCTGGATGATGCCCTCAACAGCCTCGTCGCTAAACAAGATGGACTCTTCCGTGATGTAATCCCGAGTGCGTTTTTCCCGTGTTATAGAAATTTTGGTGTATCTCATTGGCCCTTGTGGGACATCCACTCCCCCAATGTTCATGTTGATCATGTGTTAAGGCTCCTCTTACTCAATTCGTTTGTTGGTGTCCTTATTTTTGAAATGATTTTTGTCCCACTCACATAGGAATTCCCGAAGACGCCCATTGTTGAATAGTCGAGCTACTTCCTCCCTTAGTTGTCGACAATCTTCGGTCTTGTGACCGTGAGTACCATGGTATTTACATACCAAGCTGTGATTCCTCTGTGCGGGATCGGACTAAAGTGGCCTAGACCATTTTGTCTCCTTGATACGACCAATTGCTGAAACTATACTTGCAGCGTCCACGTTGAGGTTATATTCCAATAGTCTCGGGGCTTCCTTGTTCCCAAGTGGTCAGTCGAAACAAATTTTATTCATCAGATCCAAGTTGCTAGGTCCTTGGTCGCACCTCCTATCATTCCTTATTGGGTTGCGATCAGGTTCATTTCCCCTTCTGTCCGAGTTGTATTGCTGATAATGATCTCAGACCAACCTTGGCTCTTGGTCCACAATTCACTTAGATATGTCGTTCACTCTATTGGGGTAAATAGACCCCGAGAGGGCCCCCCAACTGGTCGTCCTCGACTATGTCTTCGATTGATACCTGTTATGGACACCGGGCCAAGTAATCGCCGGGTACTCTACCAAGCTTTGCTTCAATTAATGAGACGCAATGGAACTTCGGAGGTTGATCCCTTAACTGAATGCCTGAACGACCCAATCACCTATGACCGGGGGCAGGTCCAGTCGCTCCATCTAGATCCTTGACACGAATTCCCAAAATATCTTGTTGTCTCTCTGCTTGACTTTAAGGTCAGATTTTGTCGTCTCTTCCTTGATGGCGCCAACATGGGCTTTAACGAAGGTTCATTTTTGGATGCAAGTTATGGTCCTATACCATTGCCCTTTGGACAAGGTTTCCCCAAATTTCTTCAATAACATAGACTCGATCTCGTCGTCTTCTAGGTCATTGCCTTTTATTGCATACGTATAGGAGGTTACATGCTCGTTCAGATCTATGGTCCCGTTATATTTCGGAAAATGGGGTATTTAGAATCTCTTCGGAATTGGCTTCGGTGCCGTATTGGGGGGGGGGGAGGTTTCTTAATGAATTATTTTGGAATCCGACCCTTTCAATATTGGAGGACCTCCCGAGATCAGACCGACCCTCGAATGTAAGTTTCCACCTTCTTGTCATTTGCCTCTTTCTTTTTCTCACCAAACTCCACTCGTTTTGTTAGCTCTTCGAGCATTTTCAGTTATGTTCTGGGCATGATTTTGGGTTTGTAGCTGTACTATTGTTGCCCTCTTAGCTTGTAAAATTTCGAAAATCAATCATAAGCTAACTTCATCACCTTCCCCTTCAGGTGCTTCTCGAGCCGATGGTAGGGGTGCCCCGAGAATGCTATTTTCAGGATCATTTGGCAGGTTGATGTTGATGGTAACTTGTGAGTTAGCATGGACCAGGTCATTGATTGGGACACCATTTGGATTAAAAGGGTTACGTCATTTCTTGGTACCGCGTTATTATTTTCACCGTGTTGGCCTGACTCGGTTTTAACCTTTAAATGAGAAGACTGAGAATTTGACATTTTTAAATTAACCTGAAATCAAACTTCAAAGAGAGTGTAAAATATGGTGTGTTATGGAGATTCGTATTAAATCACCAATATTATCCTTAGCCCCATGGTGGGTGCCAAACTCTTTACCCTTAAAATGAGTAACAATTGAATTTATACGCGGTAAAAGGATATGTGATTTTATTTAACACGAATAAACTATGAACAATAAATAATTAAATTAAAGGAAATTAGAGTGATCAAACCAAAGATAATGGATGATTAATTCTAGATTTTCAATGGAAGTTTGGAAAACAGTTTCAAACCAGCTCTCGGAACGGGCTCGATTACAACTTAATAAACGAGCAGCTGAATAACACTTTGAACAATAACTAAAGAATAACATTATATTTATTGGCTTGATAATATAAAATCTCTCCCCTTTATATAGTAGGGGAATTTCAATCCTAGCACAAATCTAAGTAAGGTAAAGATCTTTAGCTTCAAGTAAATTACGCAGTTGATATTGGGCGAGATGTGCGCGGTAATATCCAGTGGTAGGAGGATATTTCGGCCCTTCATTTCTTCTGTCTAACCTCCTTCGTCTTGGCCTCAGTTCTTCACTTTTCTCGAGCTCAATGGTTGTCCATGTTCGGTTTCGGGGGCACAATTCGTCCTCTCCGGTTTCTGGTCTGTGGAAGTCGTCGGCATTTACCGAGGCCATATCGAGTCGTACTGTCCTCTCATTTATTTACCTGGAATTCCGGGGTAACTTTTATCCCCAATTTTATGCGTACACACATATGTCATTGTCCTCTTTAACAAACATTAGTATTTCATAGTAATTAATAGAAACTCCTTAGTATTACCGTAGCTTAGTATCACGATTCAAACTATTGGGTCTTGTGACCGCACCCGACAATCTCCTTATCGAGAAAACTAACCTTACTTTCATTGATGAAATAAAAAAAGCAGGAATAAATCAACTAAAGATAACAATATATATAATCAAAGGCAACGACTGGATACAACATTGTTTACCTTTAACATTAATAACAATTAAATTTGTACTCAGTTGTAAGGATATGTGGATTGATTCAACACAAGTAATCAAGAATGTTAGTTAAACGAATTAAAGATAAAACAAATAACCAAACTAGCTGTGACGTTGAGTCCGTGCTCGAATATAAGCTTAACAGTAGTTTTGCCCTTGACCGGACCCTCGATTCGAAGCCAAATGAATATGAAGAACTATGATTAAAATGAGAACCTTTCAATAGCTAGAAAACAGAGAAATTAATTTGCATTGGCTTGATATACTTGTTGAAATGTGTCCATTGAATAAGAAACTTCCCCTTTATATAGTAGGGGAGTTTTACTCTAGTACAATTCTAAAAAAGGTAAACATCCTTCTAGTATATCAATCACTGATACACTACCGACATCCGACGAGATCTGCACCGTGATATCTGGTTGGGTAAAAATATCACGGTCCCCTGTTAGTCATGTGCAACCGTTTGTAGTGCTTCCCGAGGTCTTGGAGCTTGTTCTGGGTTCGGAGGGCGCTGTCTTGTCAGGCCCGATGGTCAGCACCCCCTTCCGGCTTTGATCCAAGGAGTTCTCAGATTCAATCTCCATCTCATACATTCATACTTCTTACTTCATTTGACGCACCGGGAACTCGGGGTGTGTGTGAACACCGATTTCACCCGTATACAGATATTCCCCTCGTTTCTCAGAGATTACGTTCACCGAACTGATAGATAAACCCTGTTTCCTTCCTTCGTAAGTTACAATTGAGACGGTGAATAAGTCGGAATGTCCCATCTGTCATGTCGCTCTGAATTTGGACACATGTCAATCATCGACTGGTCGCCTTCAAAAATAAAACGTCGCATATTGATTACATTTTCTTCTATAAAAGTTTTGACCTTTTGTACTTCTTCCATTTTCCGATCCGAGGTTTTACCTTCGAATTATCTAGCGGCTATCAACTCTTTCGAATCTTCATCTCTTTGCCTTTGATCTTCTAATCTTCATAATTGTTCTTAGGTTTCTATCCTGATCTGCATCCTACCTTCAAACCTTCATACTTTTTCCTTCATACGTTTCCTTCAATCTTCATATTTTCCTGATCACAATAGTCAAGACTTCCAAATCCGTTCCTCAGCAAGCTGCCTCTTCATCTTCCCACCCGACCACAGGTGCCGAGGTGGTTTCTATCGAAGGTAGCTGCTCCCGAGGTGGTGGCTCCCGAAGTGACTGCTAACGAAGCGGCCCCTGAGCCCAGATGAAAAGCTTTATTCCCGGGGCTGTTCAATCGCAACTGAATTCAAAGTCGAGAAGGATTCTTCCAAACAAGACCGAGGTGAAGGGGCATCGAGATATATATGCTCCATT
Source organism: Nicotiana knightiana (assembly GCA_005239525.1). NCBI lineage: Eukaryota > Viridiplantae > Streptophyta > Magnoliopsida > Solanales > Solanaceae > Nicotiana > Nicotiana knightiana. The sequence goes on along the minus strand of ML416710.1, from coordinate 8,105 downwards.
ATGGAAGATACCCTTCCAATAGTCCGAGAGGACTGTAAATATGGAGGTAATGACGTGATGGTCCCCGGGTCAGAGGACGATATTACTACTCATGTAGAGTAGTATTTAAGTGTTTACACTTACCCCTTCACGTTGGGCCCAATAGACCCAGTAGTTTTGGCCTTTTGCAAGAGATATGAGGTGTGCCTTTGGAAAATCCACTCGTCTCTTTGGAGACTCATGATCCTCCTAACTTATCTTGTGAAGAACACTGAGTCTCTTCGGTTCACCCTCGACCACCTACTCCGTCTATACGGTCCCCAAAATTTTCAAGCGAGACTAATCAAGCTCACTATCCCGGCCAGTAAGGCTCTCTTTTCGAGCATAGACGAGGAACGAGACTGAGGCTGGTTGCGACACTTTGTTCGGGTGACGACTGAATATTTGATCCATTCCGAGTTACTGCCATTTTCCAAGAAGTGGAATGCATATTGTAAGTGTAGCCTTTACTTAAGTTTCAAGTCCCTTTTGTTTCCTTTCTCACCATCAGTATTTTGTGATCGTGCAACTGCTGGTTGGGTTCCCAATACGGTCCCCTAGCCCAAGGAGTGGATCAAAGGCATCTGCAATCAGATGTCATACTTCGAGCGCTCGTGGCGCAAGCTTTCGAAGGGCCGATAGGAGTCCCGTTCTCACGGTAAGGCTCTTCTCAGAATCGTTACTATTACTCCCCGAACTTATGTAACGCCGACCTTTTCTTTTCTCTTTGCAGGTTTGTCTAAGACCACCGAACTTAGGCCGCCAGAAAAGGATGAGGGTGCACCCTTAATTATAGGACATCCTAGGGCTGCCGAGGGGAGAAGAAGAAGATAAAAGAATGTCTTTGGGCCCCTCGAGTTTTGATGTGAAGCAAAAAAAAATGGCGGCTTCTCAGACTCGCAAGCCCAAGAAGACAACCAACTCCCGGGTGCCGTATTCTAACTCGCTTCGGTGACTCAGGGATGATGAGTCTGAAGAAGGAGAAATCTTTGTCGCTCACGGATCGACCCCTGCCGGGGAGCAGGCGGAAATCGAGGAAAAGAGACATGAGATCGATCTTCTTCTGACTCGAGATGCCGAGATGGAGACAGGGGCTGAGACCTCCTGAGAAGCCGCTTCTATTACGAAGGGTGCGACCAGTGTGATAGACATTATCGAGATTCCCTCCTACATTGAGTCCATGCTTGAAGAGGCCCAAGCCGAAAAGGAAAAGTCAAGTGAAGGAGTTCATGGCGGGGACAATCCTCTCCACTCCTTCTTTGATGGCGTGGACATGTCCACTGTGGAAGTTTTTTACGGATTGGGAAACTTAGAGGTCCCGAAGAAGGACATGCCTTCGAACCCTGCTGGGCCGAATTTGAGCACAAAACTGGTGAAGCAGTTTCCTGCTCCAGGTGTGGACCCTGACCGCAAGAGGATAGTCATTCTTACGGTCCTAGAGGATTCTCAGATTCTATCTTCTCCAATGGGCATAACCAGCTACCTCTGATGCTTGGCGACCGAGTAGGACCAGGCAAAGATGAACGTGGTGGGCACGTCGAGTCACTTCATCGAGGCGCAGCAGGCACTGAACCGGGTAAGGCATCAATATTCCCTCGTGAATTCCACTTAGGTTTTGATATCTCTTACTATTTTTGTTGCTTTGCAGGCCTCGGTGCTTCACCATGAGAGCTTCCTCTAGTACTGATTCGAATTCAACCAGCTCAAATTCGAGCTCAAGGATTAGGTTCGAGAGAAGGACATGTACAGGCTTCTAAGTGAGCAACAAGACGGGGTCGTCAAGTATCTTCAGGCCGAGTTGGACAGGGCCCAGAAGGAAGCTTCGACCCTGAAGAGAGAAGATGACGACCTGGTCGAAAAGGTAAAGGTCTTTGAAGGTCAAAAAGAGGAGCTAGTCATGGTTGATAACAACATAACCTCACAGGTCCAACAGAAGATCAACCTTATCGACCATCTTCGAGCCGAGATGAACGAGGTCCAAGCCATGGCCGACTGGTGGAAAGAAAAATGGACCTACTGGCATCGGAGAAGGAAACCGCTAAGGCGGAGATGGAATCGGTTGAGAACCAACTCCGGATGAAAAAAAACAAAATGGACAAGTGGTCTCAGCCGAATAACGATCTCCGAGCACAACTAGGCTCGGCTTTCACGAAGCGGGACGCCCTCAGAAGAGAATATGAGGCGATGAAGTCCAAGTTGGTTACAAATTTTGTTGATGCCAAGGAAATGGTGGCCCAATACAAGGCCGATGTAGTGGCAGGCAAGGTCCGCTTGAAGGCAAAGTTCGAATATATGAAGTGGCTATCTCGAAGAGAGACCCTTGAAGAGATCCACGATCAAGGTTTTCACCTGTCGGAAGAGCATGAGGAGGCCAAAAAGTACGAGGCCGAGGCGAAGAAGCTTTACGAGCTTGAAGGTGTAGAAGGCTCTGAGGGTTTCAAGGGCTCGGAGGGATCCAAAGGCTCCAATTGCACTGGCAACGAATCGAACCCTGGTGAAGACTAGGCGTAGATGCCTTTGTACTTATTTTAGTTTTTGTCTCACGTGTATATATTTTTAGTTTTTGTCTCACGTAAATATATTTCTTTTTTTTAATTTATTTTGAGGCTATTTTTATTGGGCCTTGTAAATATGCCGGAATATATATTTAAGAAATTTTCCCTTTATATCAATATCGTATCTTTAATTTTCCAGCATCTTTTCATAATTTCTATTCATGTAATATTTTTAATGCGTTAATATAGAATCGAATGTAGTATAGGGTGTTCATGTTTCAGAGGCTCGTTCAAGGCCTGGCCTCGATACAACTTTATTTTGCTCGAGGCTTTGAAAATTCGGTGTGACCAGAGGTTTTTTTTCGAGATGCTTAAGAAATTTTCAGATGATGTTTTTGTCGAGGGTAACCTCTTAGTAGGTTTCGAGTTCTTATAAAGGCCTCACATTCTGATTATGAGCTTCAGACGTCTCTGAGCCATTTTTAGGGTGGTCGTAGCCTTTCGTATTTGGGAATCTCCTCATAGGTTTGGTGCCTTCGAAATTCGGTAGCCCGGGTTGTCCAAACATTCTTCGAACTATGGTTCCTGAATAGGGGTAGCTTTTGGGCTTGATATTCCCCGAGTAGGGGTATTGCGTGTGCTCTTAGAGGTAAGAAAATGCGAAACTTTCATACGCTGGTTTGTAAAGTAAAATGTGCAAATAGCTAGGTATGTAAAGTACATGATTGAAAGCGCATAAAATCTTGTATCATGACTTGAGTGTACTATGTGAGCACTGTTCACACGACCGTTTGGCCCTTACAGTGAATCCTAACCACTGAGCCTTAGATTCTAGTATACAAAGTTTTTCTTCTTTCCTTGATAAAAAACCTTGATACTTAGTCCGAGGGCAATGACCCCTAGCATTCGAGATCGAGCTTGAGAGGGCTCGAATACTGTTGACATGAAGTGAATGATTATTGACTCCGGTCTGAGACCGGCCTTCCAATCTAAGTTAGCATGTTTTACTATTGCCTCATTAAAAACCTTGTTATAAACCAACTTTGGGACAAAACGGGTTCAAGGAAAAAAGAGTGCAACGCATACTGATGTCGCCCAAACTCACACCACTACTTGGGATTGTGAGGCGGTCGATGCAACTATAAATACCCAACGCGATTCGAGGTCGATTCCATAGAGAGCTTTATCTGGAATTAGGTATATACCTAGTCTAGTGTGTGACGTGTCCAAGATTGCACTTCCACATATTCAATTGTTCTTTCTACTTCTAATTTTTATGCTAATGCTTGAAATTGTAAAGCTAAGAGACAATGTTTTTTGTTTTGTTGTTTTTCAAGTTATAAAAGATCTAGGGTTGCGACTTCCACCTCGTTGGTTACCTAACGGATTGAGAGATTTAGGGCATGTTTGGTTGATTGGGATATAATACAGCAATCACGCGCGATTACTCACTCTATACCTCTCGGTAGTTTGAGTGATTTTTCCCGATTTGGCTTTCTCAAGTCCAAATGGGTATTTCATGAAACGAGTGATAGATGCTCAAGTCGGGTCTTACTATCTCTAGATTTGACCCTTTAATTGGGACTATCAATTTCTTGAGCTCACCCCAATTTCTTATTAGGAAAGTTTTCCTAGACTTAGTCTCTCTTTCTCAAGTAGAAACTAAGTCAATTAGGCATGAATCAATGTTTACAACCATCAATTCTTAAATTCAAGAAAGAACTAGGCTAAATATCATATACCCAATCAAAAATAAGCCCTTAAACAATCGCCCATTAGGTACCCATAATAGGGTTGGGTCACAACTCTAACTAAGGGTTTAGCTACTCATAGGCAAAAATGAAGAAATTAAAGAAGAAACTAAGATTAAACTCATAATAGATGATTAAGAGAAGAAAATCTAATGTTAAAATGATAATTTATTACAAAGTTACCCAAAACAGTAAAAGAAAAACGGCTCTATGTTTTCAGGTGCTCAAACTTAACCTGAAAATGACAAAAAGATCTATTTATACCCAACTAAAATTATCGGACAAAATTGCCCTTGCAAAGGTTGTGCGGCCGCACAATTCTGTGTGCGGTCTGCACATTGAAGATGACTTGACAGGGTGGCCTTCTGCGGCCGCGTAAATTTGGGGTGCAGCCGCACTTCCTCTATTTGTGCGCACCGCACTTTTCTGAGTGGCGCCGCACTTTTGATCTTGGTTTGGACATGGGCAACTTCTGCGGACCGCACATTTATGAGTGCAGTTGTGATAAGTAGGGATTTTAGCCTATTATTTGCTCTCTTTTACTTGTGTTTTGGGGAAAAAAAAGCGTGAAGGTGTTCCCGGAAACTAACTTAATATGCTTGCTTGCAAGGATAGTTCAAAATGAGCCAATGGAGCCATAATCAGCTCATAAAGGAGTCAAAACTTGAACAAAAACCAAGACCGGCCAAGAGGTGTGGAACGCGGACCGCGATAGAAAAGTGCGGCCGTGAAAGTATCAACGCAGACGCGGACATTATTTCGAGGTCCGTGAAAGTAAAAATCAGAGAGATGGTTTTTGGGCACAAATATGAACCCGTACCGCGTCAGAAAGAGGCGGCCGTGAAAGTAATTTAGCGGCCACGATTGGAATTTCACGGTCCGCAGTTGCTAAGGTTCAAAGAGCGCATAATTCAAGCAAAAATGAGAAGGGCGGTCCGCGTCAAAATTACACGGCCGAGGAAGTCTCTCACGCGGACGGGATGGAAATTACGCGGTCCTAAAAAAAATGTTCAACCCAGACCCAGATGTGAAGAAACGCGGACTGCGATCAGAATTACCCAGCCGCGAAAGCAAGAGTGCGGCCGCAGTCATAATTATGCGACCGCAAAAACTCTGCAGGGGTATTTTTGTCCAAAAATTTTAGCTTAGTATAAATGCAACTTTTTGTCAGTTTTAGGTTATGTTGAGTTTTTGTTGAGCACGTGAGACGGCTAGGTTTTCCCTTTTGGGCAATTCTGTACAAGATCTACCTTATAACATTAGATTTCCATCTTTTAATTTAGTATCATGGATTTTATCTTTGATTTTTGCTATTTCTATGAGTAACTAGACCCATATCTAGGGTTGTGATCCAACCCTAGTGTGGGTGTTTAATGGGTATTGAATTTTAGGGCTTGAATATTTATAGGTTAGTGATATTTAGCCTAGTTCTTGCTAGAATTGAAGAATTAGTGGTTGTTGTCACACCTCTTTTTTGTTCCGCAACCCTATTACGAGGTTGAGTTAGAAGAATTTTTCCAATCGAAGTGACGTTTTGAAAAGAGATTATTTATTATTTAGAGTCGCCACTTGGAATTGAGTTTTGGTGTTCCAAGCCACTTTTTATCTTGAATCCCTTAACAAAGGATGGTTTGACTCTTAATTTATGGTCTACGAAAACAGAAGACTGAGTAAGAAATTCTGTTGACCGAGGGGAAGGTGTAAGGCACCCCTCGAGTCCCGCGGTTCTAGCACGGTCGCTTTATTGACTCATGTAAGGCTTAAATCAATTTTTAGCTATTCTTGTATTTTATTGATCATGGCTTATTTATTACCGCTTAATTAATTATTATATTTTTATTAGTTGTGTTTACCAAGATGCGGAACGCACACAAGGTACTTCTTTGAAATTAAATATTAAACCAAGGTACGGAATATACACATGGTTATAACATAATTACTTTTAAATCTAAAGGCATCGAGATGCGGAATGCGCACATGATCCTTTTATTATTTAAGCATATCAACCCAAGGTTCGGGTATGAACACATGAGCTAATATTTAAAGTACATATAAAAATTTTAAGCATATTTAAAGTATTTTAATTATTTGTCTCTTTTTTATCCAATAAATAAATTTGTATATTTTTTAATTACTTATTGCACCGATTCTTGAATTAGTTCATGATATCTCACTATCCTACAATAATTCCTTTATTTTAATACTATATTTTTATAGCGAACTTTAAATTAACTAGCAACCCGCATTTCTCTATTAATAGGCCTTATAATGTGTCTAGACCCAATTAACTATATCCTCTCTTGAACCTATTCTTGGTGAAAAATGTGATATATATATATATATATATACATACTAATCGGTTTAATGTGATACGTCCAAATAATTTACAAAGGAAAATACTTATGCTCACAAAAGAAAACAAAAAAAAAAAATTCAAATAAAGTTTATAAAATGAAGATAAAACTCATGAAAATTACAAGTTGTTCTTCAACAATGATCCAAAAGAAAAAGTTTACATCCGTAGCCTAATTTAAGATAGCTAATCATAACACTAAACTAACTTACAATGAAGTTGAAGACATAGAGAAATTGATAGGATTAATTTTTATTTTTTAAGGTATTCCTACTAAATTAATACCTGAATTTTTTAGTTTCATAGCCAAGTGGTTAATAATTGTAAATATATACTCAAAGAAGAAAAACTTTTCATAATATGCAAGAAACTTCTTACAATCTTATAAAGAAAAATTTATTATAGATTATGGCGTATTCATAAGAATGACTAGAAAAAGTACTCTCATTTCTAGTGAATATCATAGAACAATTTGTTCAAGCTTAACTGACCAATAAATTAACACTAGGCAAACATTTATCGCATCATTATAGTTATTCTAGCCTTAATTTCTTATGAATTCTTTCATTTTTATTCTTTCACTAAATAAACTAAATGATAACAATTATTCATAAACATATGTTCAAGAAGGAAAATAACAGATTAGATTAAGGAAATAAATTACTAATAAAATGAACCAAATCATAATGCTCTGAATCTTTTTTTTTTTCAAATAAAAAAAAACTAAAAAAATAGCAATAAGAAGAATAGAATCAAAACCTTAGCAAAAAGAGTTCCAGTAATACAAGAAGTAGAACTAGTACAACTCCAATTCAATGCGGAAACTCAAACCGGACAAAGTAGCAACAACGTCGAACCCGAAACCACGAACGGAAGCTCGACCTCTGAATTACATGAGAAGTCCTCAAACTTTTATCTAGAAAAACTCTCTTTCCTTTTTTTTTTTTTTTGAATTTTCTATGTTTTTTCCTCTCACTTTTCACGTTATTTTCTTTTCCAAAGATCTCTCTCTCTTTTTTTTTTTCCGTTGTCTTCTCTAACTTTTTTTTTGTTTCTGTCTCCTTTTTCTTTTTTTTCTTTTCTTTCTTGGTTCTTTTGCTTTTTCTTTCTGACCTCTCCCTTTTTTTGCTTTTTGTGTTTGTCTATTTATAGAATAAGAAGGATGAAGTGGTTGGTCAAATGTGATATTGTATGGGAGTAGGAGTGTGAGATTTTTAGGCTAAAAATTTGGGGTTAGTTAGCTAATTTAAAAAAAATCAGATTTTTTTAGATAAAGTTTGTTATCAACAAAACTTTATCCTAACTTTAGCTTCAAAGATTTATTTTTAATAAAAAAAATTTGTTTTTTTTTCTTTCTTTTTTAAATCTTACATAAAAGATGGTAACGTGTATACACACACACACACACACACACACACACACACGCACACATACCATCCTACTTTTAGACTTAAAGTAAATTATAAAAATAAGAAAACTCAATATTTA
>MDKJ01308643.1:0-23003 GCA_005239525.1 Nicotiana knightiana | reverse complement strand
CAGATTTATATTTGCAACGCCCGTTTAGTCTTTATAGAAGACATAGTTGAGCGTGATCACTATGTAACTGTCAAGAACAATCATATTTCTTTGATTTCCTTATCGTGCGAGTTATTGACATCAAAATTTCTAAAATTCTATTCTATTCTTTCCCACAGATGGTGAGGACCCATACTGGGAGGACCGACGACCAGGTACCCGAGCCCCCTGCCAGAACCACCAAAGGTCAGGGTCGGGGTAGAGGACGACCACGCGGTGTAGCCCGAGCACCGGCGAGAGCAGCAATAGAGGAGCCTACAACAGCTCCAGTTGGAGAGCCGGCACAGGAGGTCCCTATTGTTTCTCCAGCCTTACAGGAGACTTTAGCTAAGTTCATGAGCATGTTCAGCACTCTAACTCAGGCTGGACTACTTCTGATATCTCCCGGTACATCTCAGGCCGGGGGAGGGGCACAGACTCCCGCAGCTTGCACTCCTGAGCAAAGGGGTCAGGTTGATCAGCCCCCGGAGTTTACTCCTATGCCCTCAGTGGCTCCTGTACAGCATGGGACCAGGGTAGCTGATTCTGAGCCAAAGCAGCTCAGACTTGAGAGGTACAAATAGAATCGCGAACATAGGCCAAATAGGCCAAACACCCCTTCTCGACCATACGTCGAGCCTTCATATATGAGATAACCCTGCTGGAAGAATGACCAGGAATCCATCTCCACTCCAATCGAGGCAACCCCGACAATACTAAGGTCACGGTCTTGGCGTGACAGTCCAATATGGTATGATAAGGCGACAACCAGTCCATCCCCAAAATGACATCAAAATCTACCATGTCAAGGAGTAGAAGATCTACACTGGTCTCAAGACCACTAATAACCACCACACACGAACGGTAGACACGATCTACCACAATAGAATCACCCATCGGTGTAGACACAAATACAGGAGTACTCAGAGAATCACGAGGCATAACCAAATAAGGAGCAAAATAAGATGACACGTAGGAAAAATATGGACCCTGGATCAAATAAAACTGAAGCATCCCTGCTGCAAACTGAAACCATACCTGTGATAACTGCATCAGAGGCCTCAGCCTCAGGTCAGGCTGCAATAGCATAACATCGGGGCAGGGCGCCACCACTCTTAACTACATTCCTGGGACGGCCTCCTGCTCGCTAACCTCTACCTCTAGTAGCCTGGCCTCCACCTCTAATACCTCGACCCACACCTTTGGCTGGCTGAGCGGGTGGTGGAACACCTGGTGCGGGAACCATGGCACGAGAACCCTAGTGCTGAAAACTGCTCGAGGCTCGAGGGCAAAATCAAGCAATGTGCCTCAGATCACCACAACTATAACAAGCCCTCGGCTGTTGAGGCTGCTGAACCTGACGACCTGAGTAACCACCCTGAACACTCTGGAGCGGCAGTGCACTAATAGGAGCTGGTGGTGCACTATAGGGTAACTGACCAGAATACTGCATGTGAGCACCACGACCACCTGGAGCAATGCGAGAAACCTGAAGTGCTGAAGGAAACGAATAGGAGGATGGACCCTACCAAAAAAATCCCTGCCTCTAGATGAGGCACCACTGAACCTGCCAAAATGACGGGGTCTGTTGTCAGACCCCTGACCACTCCCCTGCAACAGAACCATCTCAACTCGTCTGGTCACATTGGCTGCATCCTGGAAAAAATCTCACTCCCTGTCTTCTTGGCCATCTGCAATCTGATCGGCTGAGCTAGTCCCTTAATAAATCTCTTCATCCTCTCTCGCTCGGTGGGAAGTATCATAATAGCATGTCGGGCCAAGGTAAAAAATCTGGTCTCGTACTGAGTGACGGTCATAGAGCCCTGCTGGAGACGCTCAAACTGCCTCCGAAAATCCTCTCTCTGAGTGATAGAAAGAAACTCTCCAGAAATAGCTGAGTGAATTGGGCCCAAGTCAAGGCCGGTGATCCAGCCGGTCTAGCCAAACAATAATCTCTCCACCAAGTCTTGGCGGAACCTAACAGACGAAAAGTAGCAAAGTCGACCCCATTGGTCTCCACTATCCCCAAGTTCCGTAGGCCCTCATGACAGCTATCCAAATAATCCTAGGGATCCTCTGAAGATGTACCGCTATAAGTAGTAGTGAAAATCTTGGTGAACCGGTCCAACCTCCACAAGGCATCAGCACACATAGCTGCTCCATCACCGGTCTGAGCCACAATATCCGGCTGAACTACCCCAGCTGGCTGAGCTACTGGAGTCTGAAACTGAGAAGTCAACTGCTCCGGAGTGCGAGTAGCGGGAGTCTGGGATCCTCCCCTATCCTGAGAGACGGCTAGTGCTGAAGGAAGTAAACCTGCCTGAGCGACACTCTCCATGATGCCCACTAGACGGACCAGAGCATCCTGGAGTACTGGGGTGGCAATGAACCCCTCGGGAACCTGGGCTGCCCCAACCGGGACTGTCTAGGCAGGAACCTCATCAGCAAACTCTACCTGAGGCTCCGCTACTGGGGTTGCTGCTCTGTGCTGAGCTCTGCCCATGCCTCGGCCTCGGCCCCTCGTAGGAGCTGCAACTGGAGACTCGGGCTGCTGATCAGTGGATGAAGAAGCACGTGTTCTCGCCATCTATGAGAGAATAGAGTAGAAATTCAATTAATTTTGAGAAATCAAATCGCACGACAGAGAAGAATAGATGTGAAGTCATTCTTAAACAGTGTAGCCTCTGGGGGATAAGCAGAGACGTCTCCGTACCGATCCCTCAAACTCTACTAATCTTGTACGTGAATTGTGAAACCTAAGCAACCTAGTGCTCTGATACCAACTTGTCACGACCCGAATTTACCACCGTCGGGATCGTGATGGCGCCTAACATTGAACCCGCTAGGCAAGCCAACGTTAATGATTATTTACCATATTCTTTATTATTAACAGCTAACAGGTGAAAACAAAACCAACAGAAATAAAGGTGCGAAAGGAAATACAATTTTGAAATTTATAATACTAAACCCCAGAAATTGGTGTCACAAGTTCCACGGACTAACTATAAATACCACATATAAAGGTCTGAACAAAATAGATACATTTGTCTCAGGATAAAGAAGAGCAGAATATAAAGGAAGTAGGAGGGGACGCCAAGGCATGCGGACGTCTGCAGGACTACCTCAGAATCTCCAAATGGACTGAAGGCAGCCTCTTCACTCTAGGGTTCGTAGGGTCCTGTACCAGGATCTGAACAAAAAAATATGTATAGCATCAGTACAACCGACCCCATGTACTGAGTAAGTGTCGATCCTAACATCATCAAAGTAGTGATGAGGCTAGGAGACGACAACCAAATCAACATGTGCAGTTTAATAGTATACAGAGAAAATAATAACAACGAGAAATAAGCAGCAGAGCATAAAGGAAAGGGGAACATGCTGAGGGGAGGAAATATCAAATAATGGAAATAACGAGATAAAGCACAAATTCAATATCAATTTAAGCAACGGAAATAGTAACACAAAAGCAAGTGCACGGCATCACCCTTCGTGCTTTTACTCTCGTCCTCACTATTAGATTCAATATATCACGGCATTACCCTTCGTGATTTTACCTCACATAATCATGGCACGGCATTATCCTTCGTGCATTATCACTCATATCATGGCACGGCATCACCCTTCGTGCATTAACATTCACTCACAATGTCACGCACGGCATCACCCTTCGTGATTTTACACTCTTCCTCACCCAAACACATCAAATGACAGCAATCCAAAAAGGAAATTAACAGAGTAAACAAAAATAAAACCATAACGTACCGGCAAGGGAGCCAACAATGGAATCAATATCATCCCGGCAAGGGAAACAGCTATAACCAATCTCACTTAGTACATAACTTCACATAAATATCTTCAACTGAAACCAATAATCAACAATGTTCAATATCAAGGAATTTCCACCAACATGGATAGCTATAAAGTGAAACTCAAGTATTACTTAACAAAAAACACCCACATAAATCACAATATTCGACTCACGGGCATGCTTGACACTAACGTATAGGTACTCGTTACCTTACCTATACGTTGAACATGATGCTAACACATAGCAATTAGGACAGAACACATATTCCCTCAAGCTAAGGTTAAGCCAAACACTTATCTCGAATTCCACGACCGACTCAAGCCTCAATTACCGCTTTCCCTTGAATTCGCCTCCAATTCAATTGTATCTAGACATAATTAGCTTACTAATATCAATAAATGTTAAATAGTTCAACCCCGATGCTTAATTATAAATTTTCTATCATTCTTCCCAAAAAGTCAAAAATCGACCCCGGGCCCACTTGGTCAAAACACGAGGTTCGAACCAAAACCCGATCACCCATTCACCCACGAGCCCAAATATGTAATTAGTTTCGGAGTAAGACCCCAAAACGAGGTCTAAATTCCAATTATTCAAAAAGCCCTAACTCTACCTAAATCCCCAATTTTCTACCCTTAAAAGCCTGGAATTCTTGATGATAATTGATGAAAAACATTAGAAAGTTGAAGGAAATAAGTTAGTGGACATTTACCTATGATTTGGGAAGAAAATCTCTTGAGAAAATCGTCCTTGGTCTTCTATTTTTGTGAAAAGTTGAAGAAGAAACGATTGAAGTTCTAATTTAAAAACACTCACTGCCCGACCTTTGCACCTGCGATGCTGGGGCCACACCAGCACTTACGCAGGTGCGGAAAAACGGTCGCACCTTCAGAAATGGGCAAGGCCACTGAGCGCCGCACCTGCGGAGGAGTATCCGCTCTTGCGAAACCGCTTCTGCGGAGAAAGGGTCCGCATTTGTGAGGGGACCGCAACTGCGAACTAAGGATGCGCGCCTGCGGTCTCGCACATGCAGCCCTAGGCTCGCAGGTGCGGGCACACCAAAACTGGTGCACCACAGTGATTTTCCAAGTTCAAACACCCTGAAACCTACCCGAAACTCACCCGAGCCCTCGGGGCTCCAAACCAAACATGTACACAACCGCAAAAACATCCTACGGACTTACTCGTGCGATCAAATCGCTAAAATAACATCTTAAACAATGAATTTAGCATAGAAATCTAAGAAAAATCTCAAAACTTCCAAAGTTTCAAATCTCACAACTACGGGTCTGAATCACGTCAAATGGCCTCCGTTTCTTACCAAATTTTACAGATACAACTCAAATATCATTTTGAACCTGTACCGGGCTCCGGAACCAAAATACGGGCCTGATACCATCAATTTCAAATAAAATCAAATTTCCAAAAACTCTTATATTTTTAGTACAACAATTTCTTTCAAAAATTCATTTCACGGGCTTGGGACCTCGGAATTCGATTCCGGGCATACGCCTAAGTCCAATATTTTCCTACGAACCCTCCAGGACTGTCAAAACACGGGTCCGAGTCCGTTTACCCAAAATGTTGACCGAAGTCAACTAAATTCAATTTTAAAGGCAAAATTAGCATTTTTCTCAGTTTTTCACATAAAAGCTTCCCGGATATACGCCCGGGCACGCATGCAAAACGAGGTGAGATAAAAGGAGGTTTTCAAGGCCTCAAAACACAGTTTTGACTTCTAAATCAAGAGATGACCTTCTGTGTCATCACATTCTCCACCTCTAAAACAAACGTTCGTCTTCGAACGGACATAGAAGAGTACCTGAATCGGGGAAAAGATGGGGATATTGGCTATGCATATTGGACTCGGACTCCCAGGTAGCTGCCTCGGCAGGTTGACCTCTCCACTGAACACGAACCAAAGGATAACTCTTCGATCTCAACTGACGAATCTACCGGTCTAATATGGATACCGCCTCCTCCTCATAGGTCAAATCTTTGTCCAACTGGACACTGCTGAAGTCTAACACATGGGCTGGATCGCCACGATACTTCCGAAGCATAGACACATGAAACACTGGATGCACAGCTGATAAATTCGGTGGCAACGCAAGTCTGTAAGCCATCTCTCCCACTCTATCGAGGATCTCAAAAGGACCGATGTACCTAGGGCTTAGCTTGCCTTTCTTCCCAAATCTCATCACCCCTTCATGAGCGATACCCGAAGCAACACCCGCTCTCCGACCATGACTGCCACATCACGAACTCGGCGGTCGGCATAACTCTTCTGCCTGGAATGAGCTGTACAAAGTCTATCCTGTATGATATTAACCTTATCCAAGGCATCCTGCACTAAGTCTGTAACCGAGCCTCTCCTGGCTCAAACCACCCAACCGGCGATCGACACCGCCTAACATATAATGCCTCGTAGGGAGCCATCTGAATGCTCGACTGATAGTTGTTGTTGTAGGCAAACTCAGCTAATGGCAAGTACTGATCCCAAGAACCTCCAAAGTCAATTGCACATGCTCGTAGCATATCCTCCAAAATCTAAATAGTACGCTCTGACTACCTGTCCGTCTGAGGATGAAACGTTGTGCTCAACTCAACCCGCGTGCCCAACTCACCCTGAACTACCCTCCAGAAATGCGAGGTAAACTGCGTACCTCGGTCAGAAATAATGGACATGGAACCGCCATGAAAATGAATAATCTCCCTAATGTAGATCTCTGCCAATCTCCGAAGAATATGAAACTGCCACAGTGATGAAATGTGCTTACTTGGTTAGCCTACCCACAATAACCCATACTGCATCGAACTTCCTCTGAGTCTGTAGGAGCCCAACAACAAAATCCATGGTGATACGCTCCCACTTCCACTCAGGAATCTCAATATGCTGAAGCAATCCACCAGGCCTCTGATGCTCGTACTTAACTTACTGACAATTCAAACACCAAGCTACATATGCCAGAATATCCTTCTTCATCCTCCTACACCAATAGTGCTACCGCAAATCCTGATACAACTTTGCGGCGCCCGGATGAATGGAGTACCGGGAACTATGGGCCTCCTCTAAAATCAACTCACGAAGTCCATCCACATTGGGCACACAAATACGACCCTGCATCCGTAAAACTCCATCATCACCAACAGTAACCTGCTTGGCACCATTGTACCGTACCGTGTCCCTAAGGACACACAAATGAGGATCATCATACTGCCGACCTCGAATACGATCAAATAATGAAGAGCGATCAACTATATAAGCTAGAACACGGTCGGGCTCAGAAACATCCAACTCATGAACCGATTGGCTAAAACCTGAACATCCAAACCAAGCAGTCTCTCCCCGACCGGAATATATGCAAGGCTACCCATACTGGCTGACTTCCTACCCAAAGCATCGGCCACCACATTGGCCTTCCCCGGATGATATAAGATGGTGATTTCATAGTCTTTCAACAGATCCAACCATCTCCTCTGCCTCAAATTTAGCTCCTTCTGCTTGAACAAATATTGCAAACTCTTGTGATCTGTGAACACCTCACATGACACGCCATATAGATAATGCCTCCAAATATTCAATGCGTGAACAATGGATGCTAGCTCCAAATCATGAACTGGATAATTCTTCTCGTGGATCCACCTGAATGCCCTCTGTTGATACAACATGACCCAAAATGCAACTGAACCCAACCAAAACTCACATTTCAAAAACTTAGCATATAACTAATTGTCCTTTAGAGTCTGGAGAATGACTCGAAGGTGCTGTTCATGCTCCTCCCCGCTGCGGGAATAAATCAGAATATAATCAGTGAAGACAATCATGAAGGAATCCAAATAAGGCATGAACACTCGGTTCATCAAGTCCATAAAAGCAGCTGGGATATTTGTCAACCCGAATGACATCACTAAGAACTCATAATGCCCGTACCGAGTGCGAAAAGTTGTCTTAGAGACATCTGATTCCCTAATCCTCAACTGGTGGTAGCCAGATCTCAAATCAATCTTCGAAAATACCTTGGCACCCTGAAGCTGATCAAACAAATCATCAATCCTCCGCAATGGATACTTGTTCTTGATGGTAACCTTGTTCAATTGCCTATAATCTATGCACATCCTCATCGATCCGTCCTTATTCTTAACAACAACACCGGCGCACCCCAAGGCGAGACATAAGGCCTAATGAAGCCTTTATCAAGAAAATCCTACAACTGTTCTTTCAACTCCTTCAACTCTGGCGGGGCCATACGATATGGCGGAATAGAAATGGGCTGAGTGCCTGGAGCCAAATCAATGTAAAAGTCAATGTCTCTATCGGGTGGCATACCCGGCAGGTCTGCAGAAAACACCTCGGGAAACTCGCGGACAATAGGCACAGACTCCGTAGAAGGAACCTCGGCACTAGAATCGCGAACATAGGCCAAATAGGCCAAACACCCCTTCTCGACCATACGTCGAGCCTTCATATATGAGATAACAGTGTTGGAAGAATGACCAGGAGTACATATCCACTCCAATCGAGGCAACCCCGAAAATGCTAAGGTCACAATCTTGGCGTGACAGTCCAATATGGTATGATAAGGCGACAACCAGTCCATCCCCAAAATGACATCAAAATCTACCATGCCAAGGAGTAGAAGATCTACACTGGTCTCAAGACCACTAATAACCACCACACACGAATGGTAGTCATGATCTACCACAATAGAATCACCCACCGGTCTAGACACATATACATGAGTACTTAGAGAATCACGAGGCATAACCAAATAAGGAGAAAAATAAGATGACACATAGGAAAAATGTGGACCCTAGATCATATAAAACTGAAGCATCCCTGCTGCAAACTGAAACCATACCTGTGATAACTGCATCAAAGGCCTCAGCCTCAGGTCTGGCTGGAATAGCATAACATCGGGGCTGGGCCCCACAACTCTTAACTACATTCCTGGGACGGCCTCCTGATGGCTGACCTCTACCTCTAGTAGCATGGCCTTCACCTCTACTACCTCGACCCACACCTCTGACTGGCTGAGCGAGTGGTGGAACACCTGGTGCGGGAACCATGGCACGAGAACCCTGGTGCTGAGAACTGCTCGAGGCTCGAGGGCAAAATCTAGCAATGTGCCTCAGATCACCACAAGTATAACAAGCCCTCAGCTGTTGAGGTTGCTTACCTTGACGACCTGAGTAACCACCCTGAACATTGTGGAGCGGCGGTGCACTGCTAGGAGTTGGTGGTACACTGTAGGGCAACTGACCAGAATACTGCATGTGAGCACCACGGCCACCTGAAGAAATGCAAGAAACCTGAAGTGCTGAAGGAAACGGCCTAGGAGGATGGCCCCTACCAAAAAAATCCCTGCCTCTAGATGAGGCACCACTGGACCTGCCAAAATGACGGGGTCTCTTGTCAGACCCCTAACCACTCCCCTGCAACAGAACCATCTCAACTCGTCTGGCCACATTGGCTGCAGCCTGGAAAGAAATCTCACTCCCTGTCTTCTTGGCCATCTGCAATCTGATCGGCTGAGCTAGTCCCTCAATAAATCTCCTCACCCTCTCTCGCTCGGTGGGAAGTATCATAATAGCATGTAGGGCCAAGGTAACAAATCTGGTCTCGTACTGAGTGACGGTCATGGAGCCCTGCTGGAGACGCTCAAACTGCCTCCGAAAATCCTCTCTCTAAGTGATAGAATGAAACTTCTCCAGAAATAGTTGAGTGAACTCAACCCAAGTCAAGTTCGGTGATCCAGCTGGTCTAGCCAAACAATAATCTCTCCACAAGTCTTGGCGGAACCTAACAGACGAAAAGTAGCAAAGTCGACCCCATTGGTCTCCACTATCCCCAAGTTCCGTAGACCCTCGTGACAGCTATCCAAATAATCTTGGGGATCCTCTGAAGATGTACAGCTATAAGTAGTAGTGAAAAGCTTGGTGAACCGTTCCAACCTCCACAAGGCATCAGCAGACATAGCTGCTCCATCACCGGTCTGAGCCACAATACCCGGCTGAACTACCCCAGCTGGCTGAGCTACTGGAGTCTGAAACTGAGAAGTCAACTGCTTCGGAGTGCGAGTAGCGGGAGTCTGGGCTCCTCCCCTTTCCTGAGAGACGACTGGTGCTGAAGGAAGTAAACCTGCCTGAGCGACACTCTCCATGAGGCCCACTAGACGGACCAGAGCATCCTGGAGTACTGGGGTGGCAATGAACCCCTCGGGAACCTGGGCTGCCCCAACTGGGACTGTCTAGGCAGGAACCTCATCAACAAACTCTACCTGAGGCTCCGCTACTGGGGCTGCTGCTTTGTGCTGAGCTCTGCCCCTGCCTCGGCCTCTCGTAGGAGCTACAACTGGAGACTCGGGCTGTTGATCAGCGGATGAAGAAGCACGTGTTCTCGCCATCTACGAGAGAATACAGTAGAAATTCAATTAATTTTGAGAAATCAAATCTCACGATAGAGAAGAATAGATGTGAAGTCATTCCTAAACTCTGTAGCCTCTGGGGGATAAGCACAGACGTCTCTGTACCGATCCCTTAGACTCTACTGAGCTTGTCCGTGAATTGTGAGACCTAAGCAACCTAGTGCTCTGATACCAACTTGTCACGACCCGAATTTCCCACTGTCGCGATCGTGATGGCGCCTAACATTGAATCCGCTAGGCAAGACAATGTTAATGATTATTTACCTTATTCTTTATTACTAACAGCTAACAGGTGAAAACAAAACCAACAGAAATAAAGGTGCAAAAGGAAATAAAGTCTAGCAACTTGACTAATTACCATTTCAAAATTTATAATACTAAACCCCAGAAATTGGTGTCATAATTTCCACGGACTAACTATGAATACTACAAGGACTGAACAAAATAGATACATATGTCTCAGGATAAAGAAGAGCAGAATATAAAGGAAGTAGGAGGGGACGCCAAGGCCTGCGGACGCCTGCAGGACTACCTCGGAATCTCCAAATGGATTGAAGGCAACCTCCTCACTCTAGGGTCCGTATGGTCCTGTACCGGGATCTGCACAAAAAAATGTGTAAAGTGTAGCATTAGTACAACCGACCCCATGTACTGAGTAAGTGTCGAACCTAATCTCATCGAAGTAGTGATGAGGTTAGGAGACGACAACCAAATCAACCTGTGCAATTTAATAGTATACGGAGAAAATAATAACAACGAGAAATAAGCAGCTAAGCATAAAGGAAAGGGGAACATGCTGAGGGGAGGAAATACCAAATAATGGAAATAACGAGATAAAGCACAAATTCGATATCAATTTAAGCAACGGAAATAGTAACACAAAAGCAAGTGCACGTCATCACCCTTCGTGATTTTACTCTCGTCCTCACCATTAGATTCAATATATTCAGCACGGCATTACCCTTCGTACTTTTACCTCACATAATCATGGCACGGCATTATCCTTCGTGCATTATAACTCATATCATAGTACGACATCACCATTCGTGCTTTTTCAATCACAATATCGGCACGGCATCACCCTTCGTGCATTAACATTCACTCACAATCTCACGCACGGCATCACCCTTCGTGCTTTTACACTCTTCCTCACCCAAACACATCAAATGACAGCAATCCAACAAGGAAATTAACAGAGTAAACAAAAATAAAACCATAACGTCCCGGCAAGGGAGCCAACAATGGAATTAATACCATCCCGGCAAGGGAAACAACTATAACCAATCTCACTTAGTACATAACTTCACATAAAAATCTTCAACTGAAACCAATACTCAACACTGTTCAATATCAAGGAATTTCCACCAACATGGATAGCTATAAAGTGAAACTCAAGTATTACTTAACAAAACAAAAAACCCACATAAATCACAATATTCGACTCACGGGCATGCTTGACACTAACGTATAGGTACTCGTCACCTCACTTATACGTTGAACATGATACTAACACATAGCAATTAGGACACAAAAGTTATTCCCTCAAGTTAAGGTTAAGCCAAACACTTACCTCGAATTCCACGACCGACTCAAGCCTCAATTACCGGTTTCCCTTTAGAATTCGTCTCCAATTCAATTGTATCTAGACATAATTAGCTTACTAATATCAATAAATGCTAAATAATTCAACCCAAATGCTTAATTATGAATTTTCTATCATTCTTCCCAAAAAGTCAAAAATCGACTCCGGTCCCGCTTGGTCAAAACACGAGGTTCGGACGGAAACCGGATCACCCATTCACCCATGAGCCCGAATATGTAATTAGTTTCGGAATCCGACCTCAAAACGAGGTCTAAATTTCAATTATTCAAAAAGCCCTAACTCTACCCAAATCTCCAATTTTCTACCCTTAAAACCCTAGAATTCTTTATTATAATTGATGAAAACATTAGAAAGTTGAAGAAAATTAGTTAGTGGACACTTACCTATGATTTGGGAAGAAAATCTCTTGAGAAAATCGCCCTTGGTCTTCTCTTTTTGTGAAAAGTTGAAGAAGAAACGGCTAAAGTTCTAATTTAAAAACACTCACTGCCCGACCTTCGCACCTGCGGTGCTGGGGCCGCACCTGCGCTTACGCAGGTGCGAAAAAACGGTCGCACCTGCGGAAATGGGCAAGGCCACTGAGGGCCACACCTGCGGAACCGCTTCTGCGGAGAAAGGGTCTGCATCTGCGAGGGGACCGCACCTGCGAACTAAGGATGTGCGCCTGCAATCTCGCACCTGCGGCCCTAGGCTCGCAGGTGCGGGCACACCCGAACTGGTGCACCAGCAGTGATTTTCCAAGTTCAAACACCCTGAAACCTACCCGAAACTCACCCGAGCCAGCGAGGCTCCAAACCAAACATGTACACAACCTTAAAAACATCCTACGGACTTACTCGTGTGATCAAATCTCCAAAATAACATCTTAAACAACGAATTTAGCATAGAAATCGAAGAAAGCCTCAAAACTTCCAAAGTTTCAAATCTCACAACTACGGGTCCGAATCACATCAAATGACCTCCGTTTCTTACCAAATTTTACAGACACAACTCAAATATCATTTTGAACCTGTAACGGGATCCGGAACCAAAATACGGGCTCGATACCATCAATTTCAAATATAATCAAATTTCCAAAAACTCTTATTTTCAGTACAACAATTTCTTTCAAAAATTCATTTCTCGGGTTTGGGACCTCGGAATTCGATTCTGGGCATACGCCCAAGTTCCATATTTTCCTACGGACCCTCCAGGACGGTCAAATCACGGGTCCGGGTCCAGGTCCGTTTACCTAAAATGTTGACCGAAGTCAACTTAAATTCAATTTTGAAGGCAAAATTAGTATTTTTCTCAGTTTTTCACATAAAAAAAATTTCGGATATACGTTCGGGCTGCGCATGCAAAATAAGGTGAGATAAAAAGAGATTTTCAAGGTCTCGAAACACAATTTTAACTTCAAAAACAGGAGATAACCTTTTGGATCATCACAGTTTCGTATCTGCACAAGGGTACGGTTTTCTTGGATTCTGACAACAACATGATTTGCAGTAGTAAAAGTGATGTGTAAAACCTATTTAGATTGACTAAGAATATGTTGGTAATCTGTGTTGGAAACTAGAAAAAAAAAACAGAGAAGTAAGGAAACGTTAGTTCATAAAGAAATCGTAAAATAAGAAATATCCCGAGTCCACAATTTCCTTGTGTGTCCTTAAGGAATTTTAACCCCCTCACAAGTTGCCAAGGTAATGGATTAAATCCTCCCAGGATGAAACGGAAAACCTTCCTGCAACAGTGGCAATACAAACTGCAGGATACCAACGAACTCAAAGAACAGAGCAAATCACACTTGACCCTTATGTTTATTTAAAAAAAAAATAATGCAACAAAGTAGAAAGAGAGGAGATAATTTCAGATTTTTCTTTTTTTTTAAAAATGAGGACAAGCCTCTAAATTTATAGACAATCAAAGGGTGAGATGAAGAGGTGCAATCCAAAAGGTACCTCTTCCATTTCCCATTCACACCCCTTAATAAAAACGCAACAATCCCCCACATGAATGGGGAATGGACATATGTGGAAAAATATGCATGAAAATACTGTGTGATTCGCAATTAAAGACTAATCGCATCTGGATAAGTAGGTTTCCCTTTGAACTTTCCGTAGTGAACTTATGTCGGATATACTCGGTCAATCGGTAGATTTGATATCTTTGAACCGTCGAGCTTTGGTGTATACCTAGACAACCATAAGTCACACAATTAACCCTTAGCCGTCTTTTGGTTCTCATTGTTGTGTTCGTTTCAGCCATGAACACCACCTGGTTTTATAAGTGCGTAGAGAATTGGCCTTACAGAATTCTCATTGAAGCGGCTTCACTTCACACTTACATAGGTGATTCCTAAACGTGTAATCTTTTAGATTAACACCACTTCAAACTTAGGTAATCATTAAAGAACGTGTAAAGTTCTATCCTTGTTACTGAACATTGTCTTCATCACGAGAAGGGACCAAAGATTTTACTTTGACAATGTTGAACCGGTCAATCACAACTTTGTTTGAGCTCCTTGAACCTAGATCTCGAAATATCCAAAATTCTAGGTAGAGTTACCGCCATGATGACTTGTCCTCGGCCATAGTCCCATTCCCTTAGATGATTTCTCAACTCCCTCTCTAGTTAGGCTTTTTGTAAGCGGATCCCCATATTATCCTTTGATTTTACATAATCAATAGTGATAATTCTACTAGAAAGTAGTTGCCTAACGGTTTTATGTCTTCGTCGTATCTGACGAGACTTTTTGTTATACATAACGCTCTCAGCCCTGCCTATTGCCGCTTGACTATCACAATGCATACAAATAAGTGCCAAAGGTTTGGCCAAAATAGAATATCTTTGAAGAAATTTCGGAGCCATTCAGTTTCTTCACCAGCCTTGTCTAAGGCTATAATCTCAGCCTCCACTGTAGAGCGGTCAATGTACATTTGTTTGGACGATTTCCAAGACATTGCTCCACCGACTGTTTAGAATCGGTTGAACCTGTGATTTAATTTGCATCACTATACCAATCTATTATCGCGAGATACTTATTGTAGTGCAAAGCATAATTTGAGTACATTTCAAGACTCGTTTCATCGTCATGAAAGTTCAATGCGAACTTTCATATGTCGTAGACTAATGCGTCTCGACATTCTATTGCATATCATATTATTGACTACACTTTAAAGTAGCAATAATATATTATAACAACAGCATAAATGAATTGCATCAGTTGTGGCAACCTTTTAATATCTAACACATTTCGCAATCACTCCGCCATTTTCAAGCATTCATATGCTATTTATTCATACTTCAATATGATATGCAATTATAGCACCTTCATTCATGAAACAAATCTAACTTGCAATGGATTTTGGTCATGTTCATATGTTGGTTCACCTCATTATAGACCAACGTATTAATACGTCCGTTCATGAATGGTCATGTTTATACAAAACATGCAAACGCACTTTTCATGAAAAGTCGCAATCTTCGACGTGACTTCGTTTCATAAACGAGCTAAACAATATAAATTTTCAAGAAAGAAACAACATTTCAAGAAAGGCAAGTGACCAATTTCCAAATTGGTAGTTTCACTCAACTAGTCTTCCCTAAGACTGAACAAATAATGAGTTTATCGACTACTATATTGTTTTCCACTGTTTGTGGAATATAGACATCATGTCTAATATTGACTTTTGTCATGCATAAGCTAAATGCCCCCACATTTCAAATGTCTTATGCCTTTTATATTATTCGTTATCCACATATAATCCACATGACAATATTAATTGGTCAAATTTTGCATGTCATTGTTTGGGTGCTTGTTTTAGTCCGTAAAGTGATTTAACAAGTCGACACATCTTATTTCTTTTCCAGGAACCACAGGTTGTTCCATATAAACTTCTTTCTCCAAATCTCCATTTAAGAAGGTTGTCTTTACGTCTATATAATGGATTTCAAGGTCGTATACTGTAGCCAATTCTACTAACATTCATATGTACACAATACTCGTAACCGACGAGTGTATGTCAAAATAGTTAAGACATTCTCATTGTCTAAACCATTTGGCAACTAATCTTGCCAACTATTTGTCAATAGTACCATCAACTTTCATTTTCCTTCTGGAAATCCAATTAGAACCCAAAGGTTTATTTTCTGGAGGAAGATCAACCATTTTCCCAAGTATGATTACTTAATATGGATTCTGACTCACTATTGACTGCTTCTTTCCGAGGAAGACATAACTTCTTCCAAATTTTGAGGCTCATTTTCTAACAAGAATGTCAGAAAATTTGGTCCAAATGGAGTAGTTGTCTTTTGACGTTTACTACGTCTTGGATTCACCTCATTAGGTGTACTTTCCTTGCTTCTTCCCGAGGTCGTTTAGACTAGATGACTCACACTCCTTTTTATACGGATAAATATTCTCAAAGAATTCAGCATTATCTGATTCGATTACCGTCGTAATATGAATGTCAGAATTTTCTGATTATGAACCAAAAAATTATATGCCTTACTATTTGTTTCATATCTTATGAAACCGCAATCAATAATTTCTGGTCCGATACCCTTTTGGGTTTAGGAACTAGCACTTTAACTAAGTACCCCCACAATTTAAAATATTTAAGTTAGGTTTCCTTCGATTCCTTTTTCATATGGAATTGATTGTATCTTGCTATAGGGAACTCGACTGAGTATTTAGTTAGCTGTAAGTATAGCTTCACCCCCCTCCCCCTCCCGTGCAAGTTTTGGGTAAACCAGAACTATCAACTAGGCATTCATTGTCTCCTTTGACGCTTTATTCTTTCTTTCCGCAATTCCATTAGATTGCGGTGACTAAGGGACTGTCGTTTGATGAATAATATCATATTCCAAACATATTTCTTCAAAAGGAGACTCACATTCACCGCCCCTTCTACTTTGTAGAGTCAACCACATGAACTGTTATTTGTATCACGACAAAGTCATAATAAATGGTGAAGTTTTTAATATTCAAACCAATCTGACACAATCAGAATTAATAAACGATGAAGTTTTCAATATTCTAACCGAGTAATATCTGATACCAGATCTAATAAACGGTGAAGTTTTTAATCTTCAAACCGAGTAATATGTGACACAATCAAATTTAATAAACGATGAAGTTTTTAATCTTCAAATCTAATAATAAATTGGAGTAAAAATCACTAAGATTTTAATCTTCAAAACGAGTATAAAGTCATTTAGACTTTAATTTCCGACAAATGAGTAGAAAGTCACAAAGACTTTAGTCTCAACAAACAAGTGAAAAATCACGCATATTTTAATCTCGAAGCAGGAGTAGAAAATCACAAATATTTTATCCTCCATAATGGGTGTAGAAAATCATGGGAATTTAATTCTCTTTTCAAATAGTTTTCAAACAAAACCATTGTAACCCCTACACATTTCAATAGTTTGATATATTATTCTTATCAAACTAACATATGTATATCTTTACATATATTATATTCATGATCTCACGAATACATCAAGCATTAATGTAAGCCTCATGCTTACAACCTTAAACACATTTTAGTTTTAAATTTTCTTTAGTAACAAATACAAAAAAATATTATTCACAAATAAGGTACACATTAGCATAATTTTGTGCACACTTTTTAATGGTATTTTTTTTTCCGAGAGGAAGAATCTGAATATATTTCGAGACGATTTGAAAAGGCGTGGTCGTATCTTCAATAACACCTTCAAACAAACCACGTGTATCAATTGATAATATATGTATTGCACATCTTATATGTTTCCCTATTCAAACTCACAATCTTCATTATAGTCTGACCAATATCTTTGCATTAGACAATGGAAGACATATAGAAAAGAAACTGACTGGTTTTCATCATATTAGTTCCATAATACTCTACGATGCAAAACTTTTGAATTGCATTTTCGTAGGAAAATAAGGAACCAAAATATCAACACAGTAATAAACAATGGTGAGAAGTTATGGAAAAACAAGAATTGAGAATAAAAGATCACACAGGCCACCACAAACTTATCTCTTAATCTTGCAGCAGAGTGTCCATGTGCATCCATTCTTTGTAATGGCATAAATAATTTGTGGAGTAACATTTTTTTTAATATGTAAAATCCTTCATTTTCTTTCTCATATTCTCAAGTTTTAACAGTTGGAGTATAACAATTCCAATATTCAAACCTCAAAGTGCGCGTCACTCTGTAGAGCGAACAAACAAAACAAAATTGTTTTGTCATTTGATAGACGACTTCCATTTCATGGTTTTTTTTCCTGCTATCAACCAATTGTTGGTAATCTGTGTTGGAAACTAGAAAAAAAAAACAGAGAAGTAAGGAAACGTTAGTTCATAAAGAAATCGTAAAATAAGAAATATCCCGAGTCCACAATTTCCTTGTGTGTCCTTAAGGAATTTTAACCCCCTCACAAGTTGCCAAGGTAATGGATTAAATCCTCCCAGGATGAAACGGAAAACCTTCCTGCAACAGTGGCAATACAAACTGCAGGATACCAACGAACTCAAAGAACAGAGCAAATCACACTTGACCCTTATGTTTATTTAAGAAAAAAAATAATGCAACAAAGTAGAAAGAGAGGAGATAATTTCAGATTTTTTCTTCTTAGAAAAATGAGGCCAAGCCTCTAAATTTATAGACAATCAAAGGGTGAGATGAAGAGGTGCAATCCAAAAGGTACCTCTTCCATTTCCCATTCACACCCCTTAATAAAAACGCAACAGAATACTTTACAAAATAATAATTAAGAAAAAGTACTTGATGATTGGTGATATTAATTGCTTGATAGTACACACTTTTTTTTCCTTCTAAAATCCACTAGGAAAGAAAAAGTTTCTCAAAAATTTTTACTTGTAACTTTTAAATTTGAATCATGAAATTTAACGTGTCTCATTGTTCTCGCTTAGAATGCACGAATCTTTCGGAGAACTATTGTGACATACGGGTTAAAATTTGAACTTCTTAACATTAATTACAGTGATATAGAGTATTGTCCTTGGGGAATTTTGGGCCGCGAGGGTGTGGAATGGTAAAGTTCTTCCCCCTATTTATGTGTTATCCGAAGCTCTGAAATTTTTAAGAGAATGAGAGATTGTCATAATTAAAAAGCGATTGGGATGTCTATTGAGTGTGCCCACTCGGGTTGTGGTACTGCCTTGGTCTAAGCTGCCACATAGGATCTGGAAATGCAATATAGATGCATTTGTCTTTCTTACTTAAGGCTGCAGTGGAGTAATGTTGTTGTGCATGATTAATCATGTCAGTTTGTAGCTGCTGCTTCTTCAATTTTTCGAGGTTGTGTCAATGCTAAGCATGCTGAAATTATGGGTTAATATTTTAATTTTAATGGCTCAGGTATAGTTAAATGTGATGCCAAGAAAATTGTGCTTTCCTGTAACTCCTCAAATGAAATTTTTACATAGTTTGGAGTGCTTTTAGAGGATTGTCGTTTCTTGTTAAGAAGAAATCCTATTACTTTTCTTGATTAAGAGGCAAGCAAATCTAATTGTAAAGAAATCGACCTTTCTCTCTCTTCAAAACACTCTCCGTACTAAAGCTCTTTGCCTTCGAACTCTCCGTCACAAACGGTCACCTGGAGCCGGTAACGACTAGTTTCAACTAGCTCCGGTGACCGTCATGAACAACACCAACGGCCCCTCAAGCTCCTCCCATATCCAAATCCCCTGACCCACCAGATCCCATACCCAACAACCAAATCCCAAACATTGAAAATTTCCCACCCCTTCAAAGAAAACCCATGGAAGTAGACGATACCTCAAATCAAAGATGATGATATCTGCCGAATCACTCTGTGTTATGATCTTCTACATTTTGGGTCTTCCCGTTCTGTCATTTGGCTTATGTTCTTTATGTAGCATTCAGACTGAATGACTCTATGAAATTACGTCGATACTTTCACATATTACAGGTAACGTAGAAGACATCTCTATTTTTCCGAAGGAATCTTTAGAATTCATACTGCTTAACTTTTAATTTGCCTCTGACCATCAAAAGTCGGGAATAGAGCTAAATTGAAGGTGAGACTACCACCCAGATCGCATGAACTGATGATAGATGGAAATGTTGTGATTGTATTCACCAAAGAAGAGCACGAACTGTTGGCGGAAACATGCCGATGGACCATTATCAGTAAGTTCCTAACTAATAGACCTTCAATCGACAAAATTAGAGTTGAATTTGCTAAATATGAGACCACTAACCTGACACATTGAAAACCACACAGTAACATTACATATCTTCGAGAAAGAAACAGCTTTACTTCAAACAACTTTCAAGCAAACTAATCTGGCTTGCCTCAACTGATGCATTTTAGTTATCACGTCAGCTAGTTTATATTGACCATTGTAAAAAATGCGCTTTTCAGACATGAGTAAGTTATCAGCATTTGTTATGTTTGCAATCAGTGTTTCTAAAGGCGCGCTTAAGCCCCGAAGCAAGGCTCAAAATAGGTTTAGCGTTTCGCCTCGCTTAGCGGGCGTTTTAGTGTTGTTATCAAGGCTCTAAGACACACTTTTCCTTGCCAATGAGAGTAATCCTGAAGAGGCTTCACTAAACAATTGATATTTCACTTTATCATAAATTTTCTTCAATTTCTTTGTTCATATATTTGGTATTCATGCTTATAGATATTTGTCTTGGACTACACATATATTTATAGTCAATGTGATATTCAGTGAATTAGATCAAGTGACAACTGATATTATTTCAGTTTAATAATTGAATCTAAAAAATAAGAAATAAGACAAAAGGTATATTAAATTAATTATTTAAAAAAAAAAGAGGGAACAAATATTTATAATATCAGTTATAGTTATTTTTTCTTATTGTATAAAAAAGAATAATAAAAAATAGTGAAAACAATAAATAAAATTAGATTATAAAAAAAAAAGAATAAATTTGGATGTGCATTAGGACAAACTAGCCCCTTTTTGTAGTACAGCAAATTGTGTTATTGCCATGTTTGCATGTTGTTCTTTTCTCTTGCATTTGCTTTGTTTATTGCTAATATAAAGGATTTGTTCGTTCTATTCATTTCAAGTCTTCTTAATCATAATCAGACGCACTATCAATTCATTTCAAGTCTTCTCTCAAAGTTTAATTATGTAATTATACAGTATATTGTGCGTTCACATAAGTTGTTTTGTTTGTGATATATGCCAATGAAATTCATTTTACATTTTACGTATTGTATATCCATATTAATTAATGTTAAACATGTAGTTAAAATTTGATTTTAGCCTCTTTTTCAAGCCTCGATCTTTTGATGCTAATTTAGACCTAACTGAATCTAGAAACCTTTCGGTTCTTTTGATGCATGTGGTGATTGCTTATACAGCTCCATCTAAAGTATAACAGAAATTCTCCACAAGTTGAAATTTCATAAGTTGTTATAAAGATGGAAATATTTATAGAAATGCAACGTAAGTCAAACCTAGGACTCTAGCGGTAAATAGTAAATCAGAAGTTGTAGCATTTTTTAGCCTAATGAAAGTTAGCTCAAGGTGATAGCACCCTGAAAACCCACTAAAACCTAAAAGCATTGTCTTAAAATTTTGAGATGGACTCATACTATGCTGAAATACATGAATACTTGGACAGAAATTCCCTCTATATGCTTTGATAAACAATCTTGCTAGTTTAGAGCTTTCTTTATAAAATCAAGAAAATAGGTCACATCAAACTGATATGTTTCATGTTTACTAAAGTATATAATACTCCTTAATGAGCACTGCAATTGTTTTGGAGGAGAGGGAAGAGTTAGAGTTTTAAAATTCTCTATTTGGTTTGTGTACGTAAATTTTATTTCATTGATCATGTAATATTTTATTTTTGACAGTTCTAGCCGTATCAATAATATTCTTGTGTGTTGTTAAGTTTGTTTGGCAGCTATTTTAGCTGAATAGAAGTTTTTTCTATGGTAAATGTGTACAAGGATAAATATGAAGCATCTATGGTTGTGTCTTAAATAAAAGGTGGATGTAGAAAACTAATGAAAATATTGAATGAAATTCTGCCTTGTGATGTCATTGATTGTCTATCCATGTATATATATACAAATTATTCTGCTGAAGAAAAATAAAGACCAATGATACCTATACAATTGCTTATCTATCATTGGCTAAAGAATAACAAAATAACTACCTAAGGTATCTTTCTAACAAACACATGTGGGAATGGAAGTTTCTAGATTGGGATCCAAAGTTTGCTGATGAGTGTGTGCAAATTGGGCCGCCTGCCCAAATTGTGTTGAATTGAAAGTGGGCCCAAGACATCCAAGCCCAAGAGTGAAACTTGTCTGAGGCCCAAGTCTTGAACCCAACATTGGGTGTATCGAAGAATCCTCAGCTTTACTCTTTCCTCTCTTTCTTTCTTCTTCCTTGTCATCATCAGTACCAAATACAGCATTCTTGAGTCCAAAGTTAACACCCCCCCTCAAGTTGGAGGGGAGAGAAGAAACCCCCAACTTGCCAAGAATAGAAAGATGAGAAGGCCCAGATAAAGGTTTTGTAAAAATGTCAGCAAGCTGAGAAGAGGATGGTACGAAATTCAGAGAGATCAAACCGGAAAGAAATTGTTGACGGACGAAGTGACAATCGAGCTCTACATGTTTGGTCCGTTCATGGAAAACGGGATTGCGAGCTATGTGCAACGCCGCTTGGCTATCAGAGTAGATGGGAATAGGAAGGGTTGGAGGAGCTGACAGATCTTGAAGCAAACGGTTCAACCAAGTTAATTCTGCAACAAGATGCCGCATAGAACGATACTCTGCTTCTGCTGAAGATAAGGAAACAGAGACTTGCTTCTTTGATTTCCAGGAAATAGGTGAACCCCCAAGACTTATGAAGAACCCACTTATTGACCGTCTGGAGTCAACACAAGAAGCCCAATCGGCATCACAAAATGCAAGAATAGAAAATGAGGGATCTTTTCTAAAAAATAATCCTTGAGCAGGAGCACTGCGGAGATAACGAAGAACTCGAAGAGCGGCTGAGAAATGGGGAATGCGAGGTGTATGCATGAACTGGGAGAGATGTTGAACTGCAAAAGAGAGGTCCGTACGAGTGTGTGTTAGATAATTGAGCTTTCCAATTAGACGACGATAACAAGTGGGATCAGTGAG
>ML416709.1:1422-56531 GCA_005239525.1 Nicotiana knightiana | reverse complement strand
GTATTATATCCTCACAATCAGGCCCTCGGCCTCACTCTGCAGTACCACTCAAAAAGCCCGTCGGGCGAATCAGTAAACAAGGTTCTCGACCCAAAACATCACTTTTAAATCTCAAAGTAGTGTAAATCAGGCTGAGTTTCGAAAACAGTAAGCACAATGTGACTGAGTGAAATCATCAATATATAGTGAGGAAAACAACAATAAAAAGCCCCCAAGGGGTCTAAACAGATCGGCACGAGGCCCCAAACACGGCTTATAGCCCAAATATTTCAACAATCTTTAGAACATAATTTAGCATAAGGTTTTGAGTAAAATATGCAACTCATTAGTTGCCGCGGAGAGGACCTAGTCCAATTAAAAAATCAGTACGCGCCACATACTCGTCATCCGACATGTGCGCCATTCTAAAATCAGTGAGAAATACGTAGTCCGGGGTTTCATACCCTCAAGACAAGATCTATAACCATTACTTACCTCTACCAGGCCACAACACTAGTACGCTATGCTCTTGCCCCTCAAATTGGCTCCCGATTGCTCCGAATCTAGCCAAAACCAGCTTAACATCATCAATATATACCAAAGGAACACAACCCAATTGAAAACTATCAAATTATACAGGAATCTCGAAACTCGGCCAGACCCGAGCCCCGGGCCCACGCCTCGGAATTCTATGACAGNAATTGCCCACTCAAATCCTCAAAAGAAAAATCCAATTTCCATGCACCATTCTTCCCCAAATTTGGGTTTAATTTCAATAATTTTATGGTTTAATTACTTAGAAAATGACATATAAACGAGTTATGAAGTTTAAAACCTTACCTCCAAGTGATTCCCTTAAATTTCCTATTCAAACCCTCTCAAGCTCCCAACTGGTTCAACAATGGAGGAAAAATGAACTATTCTCGCACAAATGCCTTTTAAAACATTATGCGCAGCCATTAAATTTTCCTCAGTGCGATCGCGACTCTAGACACGCGATCGCGATGCACAGACCATCCACTAAATGTGATCGCAAACCAATACACGCGATCACATAGAACAACTCTCCACCCCACACACGCACCTCAGAATCCTCTACGCGATCGCACCAACACCCACGCGATCGCACTGCCTTACCTGACCAACCTGTGCGATTGCAATCCTAACCACGCGATCGCATAGAAAGAATCCTGCCATCCCCAGCTAGGTCTACGCGATCACAAACATTCTCCCGCGATCGCGTAGAAGGAAACCAGAACCTCACACCAGCAAAAATCTGCCCAGTTTTCAAGCCAAGAATTGGTTCGTTAACCACCTGAAACACACCCGAGGCCCTAGGGACCTCAACCAAACATACCAAAATATCCCATAACATCATGCAAACTTAGTCAAGCCTTCGAAATGCCAAAAACAACGCAAAAACACCAAAATCACATCAAATTCAAGCCTATGAACTTTGGAACTTCCAAATTTCGCCAACGACGCCGAAACCAACCAAAAACACCTCCGATTGACCTATAATTTTACACACATATCCAAAATGACATTACGGACCTGCCTCAACTTCCGAAATTCCATTCTAACCCTGATAGCCTATTTTCCACTCTCAACCGGAAATCACCAAAAATTAACTTTCGCCAATTCAGGCCTAATTCTACACCGGACATCAAAACTCCATTCCGAATATACTCCTAAGTCCCAATTCACCTAACGAAACCATCCGAGCCATAAAATCCACATTCCGAGACCGTTCACCAATAAGTCAACTCTCAGTTGATTTTCTCAACTATTAGTCTACCTTGAGAGACTAAATGCCTCAATTCTCACCATGACCGCTCCAGACCCACACCAACTGACCCAACACAACAAAAACAGGCTAGCAATATATGAAAAATGTAGAAATGGGGGTAACGGGGCTAAACTCTCAGAACGACTGGCCGGGTCGTTACACCCTCTCTTGGAACCTGAGCTTTCCTTGAAACTCTTGTAAGACAATTGGATAAAAACATAAGTTTGAGGGATATATGAGGAACTAGAAAAAGGTATCAAGGCACAAAAAGAGAAAATAAATGATGAGAAGTAAAGGCAAGAAAATGAAAAGAAAAAAAAGAAAAATGTAAACGAAAGTGAATAAGTTGAAGAGTTGAAGGGATTCAAAGAAAAGTAATGATTCAAAGCATGGAGAAATCAAAGAGGGAGAAAATAATTGTCATGACCAAGATAGAGTGATGTTAAGTCTCTCTAGTTCCCCAAGAAAAAGGAAGTGCCTCAAGGAATTGGCAAAGCATGAGCCGAGAAGTAGTTCAAAAGATTTCATTACATCCCGAAAACCCCTACATGATTTCAAGCTAAGTGAGCTTACATTAGTGATGGTCTACATGAGGGATAAGCCTATGGTACTTGAAGCCGTGCTTGCAACATTCTCTTGAGAGAGATGAGTGAACCTTTCGCAAAAACCTTTGGATTGAGTGCTTAATTTATTAAGTGAGATAGACAAACGGAGAGTAGAGGAGAAGGAGTTTGGGATCCACAATGACCTACATGAAAGAGCGAGCTTCCTTGATGAATAAAGTAACCTCTTGATGCTCTAGTGTCATACTAGAATTATATGCCATAAAAGTTTAACCTGTCTCTTTGTTGATAATACATAAGTAGTGTGGGTAATTGTTGGTCCCAATTGATGTGTGAATGGATCACCTTTGATTGGCTGGAATGGCCCTTAACTTGTGGAGATGGAAACTATTTTATTTGCTTGAGGACAAGAAAAAAACTTAAGTTTGGGGGAGTTGATAAGTGGGGATTTTGACTACTTATTAGCTCCTTTTAGCTTTTGTTTTAGTCTAAAAGCGTTTAGTTGTGTTTCTGAAAATAATGAAATGTGCAAAATTGCAGGAATGCTGGAAGTTGGACCCCCGAGATGAAATCTGACTCATAAAGGAGTAATCAAAACACAAGGCAAAAAAGGCATAATAGCTTGCAAAGTGCGGACCGACCGTAGAATTCCATCTGCGACCGCAAATAATGAAGAAAATCCCAATAGGTTTCCTAGCAAATTACAAACCGCACAGGAATTGTGTGATCGCAAATGAAGAACTGGAGATGAACTTCAGAGGGTGTGCAAATTTTCAAAGTCTAAGTCCCTCAAGATTGTGGACCGCACAAGAATTGTGCGGCCGCAAAAGAAGTTCCTTGCGACCGAAGAAGTAAAGACGCGACCGCAGAAGACCAGATTGCGGCCGCAGTGACAAATTTGCGGACCGCAAAATATTGCCTCACGGCCGCAATAGAGAATTGTGCGGTTGCAGAATCCCAGCTCCTGCAAGATGAAGAGTTATGCATACGGCATATGAAATTGTGCGGCCGCAAAACCTCCCGAAGGGCATTATCGTTCGAAATTTTTTGCCTTGTATGAATAGACGAGTTTCACAAAATTAGGCCAACTTTTGGCATTAGCAAGTCCTGTATCTGTTTTTCTTTGCTTCTTTTAGTAGTTTCCTATATTTTGGGATATTTTAACATATATTTTATCATTTTGACTTTACAATATGAGTTTAGTTAGTATTTCTTCTTCTATTTCTTCAATTTCAAGTACTAGTAGCTAGATTTTTACTAGGGTTGTGACCCAACCCTAATGTGTAAACCTCATGAGTATTTAATTTAGTGCTTGTTAATGATTTTGTGTTTATATTTAGCCTTGTTTATACTTTAATTTGTGGAATTAATGGTTGCGAATATTAGTTCATGCCTATTTGAGTTAATATCTATTTGAGAAAGAGAGACTTAGTCTAGAAAAACTTAGCTAACAAGAAATTGGGTCAATTGAAAGATTGATCAACCCAATTAAATGGTTCAACTTAGATATAGTAATAACCCGATTTGAGCTTTTATCAATCATTTTGTGCGATACCCATTTGGACTTGAGAAAGCCAAATTAGGTAAAAATCTCTCTCTGACCGAGAGGTATTAAGAGTTGATAGCTATAATGCACCCTGTTCAACAAAACAAGCATTAAGGTTTATTACAATCAACCGTTTCATATTGTTGTTTTGAGGTGTGATTTGGACGAGATAAATCTTTTCAAAATGTCTAACTCCAGCTTTGCTAATTTTCTCATCACTTTTCATCCATTTATTCTTGTGATTCTTGATTCGATGTATTTGGAGTCTCCTCCTCTTATCTCTTATGACACTATGAAAGTACGTACTATTACAATATCCATCTTCAAACCTTTTGGGACCTCTATATTATAATGGACTCCTGCATACCTGGCCACCTAACATATTCAGCATAACATTTATTCATCTATTGTCTGCTTTGCTCAATGTTTTACACCTGATCCATCTCTTCTACCTGTTGCATTTCAGCCTCCCATTTTTATACTTGTTCATATACATTCTAACAACTTCTCTTGACTACTGAGTTAGCCTTTTGCTTAGCATCTTCAACTTTTGCTGGAGTCTCCATATCGAATTTCCTTCAATACTGGTATCCCAGACATCTTTCACTATTTCTTTGAATCCCGACTGATGTATCCAGAAATAAAGAAACCTGAAATAGCTCACATTGTTGGTCATATTATTATAAGATTTCATCAATAATGGCCTATGATCAGAACCAGTTCTTGCTAGGTGCCTAACAGTATTGGTTTGAAATTGTTATGCCCAAACATCATTGATGAAAATCCTATCAAGTCTCTTCCAAATCCTCTTTCTCGGTCTTCTATTATTGCACCAAGTAAATTTGGATCCCAAGTAGCCAAGATCAGTTACTTTATAATTCTCCATACAGCTTGTTAAGTCAAAACTTTTTTGGATTCTATGGTGTTTTCCTCCTAATTTATCATCAGGTTTCATAATACTATATAAGTTTGCACCAATACACCAAGGTCCATTAATGGCATTATATGTGTCCTCCAAACTATCCCATAACTCTTTCCTCTCGGCAGACGTGCATTTAGCATATACTACTGTCATAAAAAGCTCTGTATCCACCTTATCAATCATTAGTTTCAAAGTCATTTATTGTTCCTCATTACAGTAGCTTGGCAATATTGTCTCCAAAAAGACCAAATTTTCCCATTAGTATTATCAAGGCAGTATTGAAATCCCAGAAATTTCATATACCCCTCAATCTTCGCACTACTTATGAATGGTTCAAAGATAGATACAAAGTCTATTTTGTTGATGTTAATCAATTTCTTCACTCTATGAATGTCCTTCTTGGATCTCACTCCTCTTATATTCCACATGATTGCATTAATCATGGAATACCTGGATATTGATTAACTTTGACTCCTTCCTCATATGAAAGGATGTAATTTATCTTTGCTCGTTTTTCCAGTTTTCTGACACCTGCTTCTGCCTCTTCTAATAGGTGAAATCCCTTGTTGGTTGGATAACTACTTAAGATGAGTATCAACAAGATCATCAGGTTGCTTATCAAATAAAACATCACATTTTGTAGAAGAGCTTGCAGATACATCTTCAAGCCCCTCTTCCCCTATTTTTATAACATTTTGCTTTTGTATTCCTTCCATCTCGCTGCATTCTAACTGAACCACTAACTGTATTCCGGGGTGATTTTTAATTGCAGATGGTAGACATCTTGACTTCGAGGTATGACTAGACATGTCAAGGTTGGTGTCGCCCCCCTTGTTGACACTCCCAGAGTCATGGATTCTCTCCCTTGACAGCTTGAACCCATGATATCTCTAGTTGCATTCTGATCCACGACCATTTTATCAGCGTTTTTTACCTTGACCAACTGTCCACTAGCTATCTCCCTAAGACTGTCTGCAATAACGGTCTCTGAGGTGATCTGTTTAGCATCCACTTTAGTAGCATTTATCTTATTCCTGTTGTTTCGCTTTGACAAAAGTGGTTTAAAATGCACAATACTTTTTTTCTTTGGCGAAAGGCAATCCTGGCAGTAGTGCCCATACGATGGCAATCGACAAGTCCTCCTTCGGTTTGAAGTCTGGCGTCCATTTCTGAAGCCACATTTGCAATCCTCCAATCTCCACAACTCTCTTGAATCTCACCACATCAAAATCCTCATCGTTGGTAAAATCCAGAATGACATTATAGTTGTCATAAACTCCAATTTTCACAATTCTTTTATGTGCAAATTTTTCTGAAATTTGTGACCTAATTTTGTCAATTTGAGGTCTAATTTTCAGAAACCTGCCTACCATCGTCATTCTTCCGCCATTATGCCATAGTATTCCTTAGCTTTAATGACGACTGCCGGTATCCCGTTGTGAGTCGTCCTTCTTGCAATAGTATAGTTTCTTGCTCCTGGTGAGTCGGTGTCGCAGCGGAGTTCTGAGCAGTGGATAACGTAGTAGCATATGGGGTCTTTCCTAAAATTGTTCCTTGGATCCGGAGGAGTGCCTCCCGGCGGCTCCATCGTAGTGGAACGTGGAAAAAATAGCAGCTGAAAAGGTGTAATAATCGTGGGGTTTTTTGGGTATGCGCGTGAGGCGGTCTCTACAACTGATGGTTTGAAAATCAGAACCAAAAAAAAAAAATAGTGTGGATAGTTTCCGTTTTTGTTAATTAAGGTTTCCTACTTCAAATCTAAATCAAACTTCAAAATATCCTAAAAAAGAAAAAGGAAAATAGGAGGGTTGGTTAGAGCTTCCTTGGTAAACTCCTCTTAAAATCCGGGACAAATTGGGATTAGGAATCCAATTCTTGTTAGGTTTAGGCGTTTTTAAGGCTCGATTTCCCTATTTAAGCCCATAAAAAGTAGTTGCCGGTATCACTTCTTTTTTTTCCAGCAGTGAAACTTAGTATATTATAAAAAACATGTCCTCGTGTTCGAGTTATTCTAGCAAACGAGAATCTTTGCTGCTTACCAACACAAAACTAGATGATTTTCTTGCTGATGTTGCAATAAGGCTATGGACGTTGCTGCAGAAATCATTGTGAGCCACTATTTGGCTCGGGGCAACGTGCTCAAGTCTTTAAAACCTAACGTTTTATGGCAGACAAGCATTGCCGCTGAAGTAGAGACGGCTATGATCTCAGTTATCCTAACAGATTTACCCGGTCACGCTGTGTACGGGAAACAAAGTGGATGGAATAACTGCTGTAGTAGTACTGAATTCCAGAGTTTGTTTGGGTTTTGGATCCTATTAATGGTACAACAGATGGACTATTACCCACATTTGGTACATTGATTGCTCTACTTCACAATGGAAAACCAGTCATTGGTTGCATCAATAACCCCATAGCAGGAATCAAAACGGTTGGGAGGACGGGTGGTATCACTACTAGGAATGGGGAACATGTTAGAACTCGAGCTTGCGAAAACTTGGGACAATCATATGTTGATATCAAGGAGCCAGATTACAACGAAGATGCCAAAGTTGCGTATGATCGGTTGGCATACAAGGTTGGAGAAACGTTTTTCAACGGCAACTGTGTTGCTTACTCTGAACTGGCAGCTGGAATGCTACAAGTCGTCGTTGATAGTGCGTAATCAATATACAAGTCGTCGTTGATAATGCTACCATGTGGTTTTCTAGGGCTGATTCCTATAGTGGAGGGTGCTGGTGGAATTATAACTGATTGGCAGGGTAATCAATTGTCCTGGCAACCTTCTCCAGCGTCTTCCATTCCACCGGGTGGGTTTAATGTTATTGCTTCGGCTGACCCAAGAACGCACCAGCAGATTGTTTCTGAATTATCATAGTACTTTTATTTTTATTTTTTTATTATTATAAATTTAGTAACGTTTTCTTGAGTTATCTTTTGAGTAATAAATGTACATACATATGCTTATTAAAATGACGATAATGTTTACCATGTGTTTTTAAGTGATTTATGTCAATTTTATGAATATGTTGAATACGTTTATGTTAAGATTCATGTCTCCATTTATTGCTTGATTTTGAATATATTATTTGATTTCAAGTTCATATATTAGAGTTTAAGCTTTATATGAGAAGTTGTGTTAAATGATTCATGAACTGCTCAAAGGACCTAAAGATGATCGAGTGCTTAAATTGGATGATTTTGGAAGAGCTTTGGAAACTCAGAGGACGTTCATTTTGTTGGTTTGAGTTAAGATGTGAATGGGAAAGAGAGGAAAAAGAACGGGAGGAAAAAACGAAAAGTTTGAAAAAACTCCTTTAGCTTTGTCCCTAATCGAAAAATTAATGGAAAGAAAATACATATGATTATACAGAGAATCATTTCTTTTAACTCATTAAGAGTTGAGAAGAGAACAAGCCTCGCATTCTTGCTGTCATCGCTCTTTCGGCTTCGAATTTGGTCAAATGATTTGATTGATAGATTTATTTTTCCTTTTGCTTTATTTATTTTTTCTTGTTGATAATATCGCGCGATATTTTCATTTAAAATTCGCGATCATAATTGAATAGACATTTCCGAGGTTAGCTATAAATTCAAAGGTTTGGCCTTATTTTACTAACTGAAAATCTGAAAGCACTCTCCCGTCTCTCTTTTGCTTATTGCATAGTTTTCAAAAGCAAAATGCATTATGTCAGTGTGTGGTTTTCTACCGTTTGTTGAGTTCGTCGAAATTCTATAATTTTATTGTTAATATTACATAATAATATTTTATTTTATCTTGAGAGGAATTAATCTAAAACATTGAACAGTTGTGCGGGAATTATATTCTTCAAGAAAATAAAGTCTTCTAGTGGGTTCAGAACTTTTAATTCTTCTACTTCTATTTATGTTTCTGATTTACTTCGCAAATTTTTTTGGAACACAGTCTACTTTGACACTCTCTACGGTGGGAATGTCTATTGAGAAACTAACTATTGTAGGATAGTAGTTGGATCTTTTTTTAAATGGCGGCTGCTTATACCAACCCAAAAAGAAAATATTCTTCGGTGTAAGCGCACCACGTCGAACTCGTACAACACTATGGTGAAACCGCTAGGCCAGTCAAACAATGATAAGATGGCCATTATGTACGCATGAAATCCCTTTGACTTGTATTGATATAGATTAAATTTGAAAGGGTTGATGAATATTGTACTACACTCAACAGGGGGAAGTTACGGTATGTGAGGCTAACTTTCTTTGTTTGTGAATGTTAATGATTCTCCCTACACTATGTTTCTTTTACAACCTTACTAACTGCCTTAGAAATATAATTAAGCTTATTTCCTTGAATAGTTGCAGAACTTCTATCCTCTAGCTTCGTAATTCGTTCATCACTTTCATTTTGAACGTTATGAGCTCGGTGCGTAATCAATATAGACTTGTGTTTGATGCCCATGAGTCTGTTGAAGCTTTAGTTCTCATAATCAATTTATGAATACATGTCTCATTAATCTAGTTCTATCCAGCATTCCAATATCATATAGCTAAGTATGATTCAGTTTTTCTGTATCATGTATTGCCATATGATTCTCAGTTCCTGATGTTAAATCCCTAAATGTTGAACACCTGCTTTGGGCCCGCGGCTGCATTTTATGCTTAATGCATCTTTGGGCCTGAGGCCGCAGTTTATACTTTATGCACTTTTGGATATGGCACATATATATTGGGATTGAGGCTGCAGTTTATTTATTCAGATAAACAGGCGGTTCATCATTTGGAAGAGGGAGTATTCATATCCTTATTTCCTCTGTTTAGTTCAGTTATGTGTTATTAGTTTAGTTCTCAATTACCAGTTTTCAGTTTCAGTTTCAGCATTTGCAGTTCATTTTTTCAGTTGCTTTACATACGAGTGTAATTTAAATGTACTAACGTCCTATTTTCCTGAGGCCTGCATCTCAAGATGCAGGTAATGTTTTGCAGGTTGACGATTCAGACCGCTAGGATTCTCGTACCAACTATTTGGTGAGCCCTAGTTCTTTCGGGGCGTTATCATTACTTTGCAGTCTTTCAATATTTAGAGATAGTCAATATCTTTTTAATACTTTATTAGAGGCTTCATAGACAAGAGTAAATGTTTGACAGAGTTGCAGGCTTTTCATGTTAAGCAATGTTGGCTACAAATATATTTCAGGCTTATATTAGAGTTTCTGCTCTTTGATTTATATCATTCAGACTTTTAGTATATCAACATGTGTTAATTTATCTTCCGCATTCAGTATGTTATGACATCACATGTTGATTCAGCCAGTTAGTTGGTTCGCTTAGTCACATGTAGTCAGACACCGAATATTGTGTTACGTCCGGGCCCAAACTCGTGGCGTGACACTTTTAGAGAAAGAAGAAATTGGCATGTCTCATATCAAGTTGGGTTGAAAATTGCTTTAGAATGCACATATAACCCAACATGTATATCTTTTATTTATTTAGTATTTTTTTATTTTTTTTGTGTCAAGTTTTTTGTTGTTTTTATTTCGCATAGTAGGAGAAGTTTGAGTACCCAAAGTTGAAGCTGAGGAGCATGTTTGAGCTTAAGTGTGGGGTCGTCCCGACTCTTAAGATTGAGGATTATGGCCGAGCTAAGACCAAAAGGGTTTTAAGGAGTATTTCTCACCCTTGTTTTAATGTTTTCTTTGTGATCATGCATCGAGTATTATGCATAATATAAGTGTGGGGTGAGGAAACTACTTTCTAAAGTGGAATTGTTTAAAACTTTTTATTTTTATTTTATTATTTGTTAAGAAACGAAAAAAATTAGAAAAGCTCGGACTTTTCCCAACGATGGATCTTTTGGAAAATTTTCTTGAGGGATA
Organism: Nicotiana knightiana; assembly: GCA_005239525.1. NCBI lineage: Eukaryota > Viridiplantae > Streptophyta > Magnoliopsida > Solanales > Solanaceae > Nicotiana > Nicotiana knightiana. The sequence continues at coordinate 45,880 of ML416709.1, read as the reverse complement.
AAGTCCGATTAAAAAAAAATACCAAAAAAGATTTTTTTTTCTTTAGGATAGTTAGGTAGTATTCCTTGGTTTTTCTTTGGGCGCGATTCTTTTCCAAGGGTGTAGCTCGAACCGGGTACTTTGATTTTTTTAGGAGTAGTTAGGAAGAAACTGAGTGACTTTGAGATAACCATTGACATGTTTGGTGCTGGCATATTAGGCTATGACATACATTCTGTTTCCCTTATATTTGGTTTGACATGTGAAGCCTAAGTGAAGATAAATAGTCTATTTTGTGACGCCTTAGCTCAGTTGTTGGACTTGTATGCCACATAGTGTAATATTGCTTAATTTTCTCAATTATGTGTGCTTTCTTGCCTTGAGATTTGAACAAAACCGTTGTGATTGATTCATGTGCAATGTGTGTGTGAGGCTTAGTGATCTTCTATGTTATCCTGTGTAGTCTAGAACTTGCCCCGTGTGTTAATCGAAGCGAAATTGTAGGTTATGCTAATCTCGGAGATGACGTAGGCATTTTCTTGCTTGATAATGGATGTGCTTGTCACATAAAAATAAAATTTTCCGTTGCTAACCCCTTTGAGCCTATAGACCTTTTCTTTGGCACCCACATTACAAGACGTACCCCTATACCTTTACTTCCTAAGGCACTTAGTCGCTAAAAGAAGTAAGGTGGATATTGAGGATTAGTTTTTTAGTGGAGCCATGGAAGGGCCCGTTGGTGCACTAAAATTGAAATCAAAAGTCACTAGCCATTGAACTTCCTTGTATGGAGTGTGTGTAGAAACAAAAATTATTGTTGTAAGAAAGAGAGAACTTTTTTTTTGATAGTGAAAGTATGTAAAAAAAAAGATACACACCTTCACTTCCTGTTAAATTGTGCTAGTGGGAGTGTAGAAGTGCTTAATTGAAAAAGGGTTATGTTGTATATGGATTGTGGCAAGTGAATTGGTTGAGAAGAATATGTGTTGAATTGTGAATGTAGTGTATTAAAGTGCATAGGAGGGATATTGACTATTCCTAAATATATTCTACCCGTCCCTTCGCCTACATTACAACCTTAAAAGTCCTAATTGATCCTAGATTTGGCTAGCGTAAATTAGTAGAGATCTACACTACGGGCAAGCTTATGGTACGACCACAGGATGCATATGAATTCTTTGTGAGAGTGAGTGAATTTTGTTCAATTGTGTGATGTTCTTAAATTATGTTCAAAATCATATTTGAATGTGTGGACTAGTCTATATTCACTCTTTTGTTTGTTTGTGAGGGCACATGATCTCATGAACAATTGGTAATGTTGTAAACTTTCTTGTTGGGTAAGCTGTGTGAATTGAGAGGGATTAGTGGTTACAAGTTGACTCTTGAGGTCGCGTGGTTGCAATTAGGTTGTTGGGATGATTGATAGAATTGTTATACTTGGACATGTTTAAAAAAGGAAAGAATGTGGAATTGTGTATGTTCATACTTGATTGCCAGTATCGATCATAGTCAAGGGTAAAGTGTGTGATTAAAAGTAAAAATGCTCCTTTATAGTAAACTTTGTACGTGTTGGAGGGTAGTAGATTGTCCCATTGCTCGAGGACGAGCAAGAGTCTAAGTGTGGGGTGTTGATGTTTAGCTTAAAGTATATATATTTCTATGTATATCACCTCATATTTTACTTTTATTTCATGAAATTGGGATGTTAAATGTGATGATTTATATTAATTTGAAGTGATTTTATGTGTAGGAATGATTCAGGAGCAATTAGGGGCGAAACATGCAAAATTAGATCCAAAACGAACGAAACCGGGAAACTTGCGAGTTTGGGCGCCACAGGCAGCGCCTGGCGCCACCTGTGGTGTTGGAGGCAGTAGCTAAATTGTGAGCAGCGCCTGGTGGGCGCCCAACGCTGTCCAGGGCGCCGGTGACGGGATTTTTTCCTATTTTGCCCAGGACACGGTTATTTCGGCCCTAGACCTACCCAACACGTATAAAAGCAAGACTAAACCTATTTTTGAGGGGAGAGAAGCCACTTTGGAGGAAAAACACACACGGGATCGTTAGGAAGCGGAGAATTCTCAGTTTTCTTCATCTTTCTCTAGTATTTTCAATTAATTCAACACTTATGCAATTGTTTAATTACATTATGAGTGGCTAAACAACCATTGTTTTGGGGTTGTGATTTAGCCATGAATATTGTTGTTTGACATTAGCTTAACCTTGATTATAATTCACCAATATATGGTTGTTTCTCCAATTCTGTGTTTAATTGCTTAATTGTCTGGCCAGCAGTTAGGTTCTATTTACTATCTATGCTATGCTTGGTAAAGCCATGTATAGATTAGAGAAGAATTGAAGAGAGCACGATCTTAACCTTTAAGGGGAGCGGATTTTTTGTGGTTAGGATAGGAATATATCTAGCCACCGTGCTTAATTAAATATCGTAATTTTAATGCGTTCTGATAGATTAATTTCATAGGAATATAGACGTTAATCTATTGAGAATAGGGGAGTAGTACTTCGGGAGAAGGCTATGAGAGCAATTCGATTAATTAGCAACCATGAGTGAATTATATGAAAGGGAGAGTTAATTAGAATACAATACGAATGGTGAATCGATCACAACCTTGGAATATTTGTCTCTACTGAATACACAACAATCAACTCGTTACTTGATAATTTAGTTATTACTTAGAATCGTTGTATAATATAATCACATTATTGGACTTTGATTTTAGCTGGATTGAATAACAATTTTAGTGATTTAGTGAGTAGTTTATACAAGTTTCTGTGGGTTCGACACTCAACTTATCATTATATTACTTATCGACCACGTATACTTGCGTGTGCGTTTGGAGCAACAACAAGCAAGCTAATTTGCTGCTTTGAAGTATTGTATTGGTTGGGAAACACCAGAGGGGCTCGTTAGGATCAACTATACCAGCCTACAAATAAAATATCAATCAAGTCATTGACAAGGAAATCAACTTTCTTGGCAACCTTCTCGGGTGCCTTCCATTCCACAGGGTGGGTTTAACGTTGTTGCTTTTGCTGACCCAAGAACGCACCAGCAGATTGTTTCTGAATTATCAGAGTTCTTGTTTTTTTTAGTAACTTTTTCTTTTATTATCATAAAACTTCATGACTCAGTTACGGTTGTATTGGATATCCGGTTTTTCAGTTAATTCTCTAGTTCTTTTGTCATGAAGTAAAATTTTATAATTGTGGTACAAATTTGAATTAGTCGGACCTAAGTTTTAGACTACCATAAGATTGAACAAACAAAAAAAAGATCTGCTCCACTTACTGAGTTCTCCGTGGATGTTTCGAACACTAATACTAGGAGAAAGTAGTCTCCATTGAAATATTCTCCCAAGCAAACACAGTGCATAATTTATTGAATACATGAGAACAAAAGCAATTCAAAATCCTTAATTAATTGGAGAACCTAAAGAAAAAGAAACAAGAAGCACTAACAACATATCCCCATATGTAATTGTTCTCATGTTGAGGATGAGATAGCATCAATAGCAGAGCCCAATTGCCAAGCTGCTCAACAAGGTGATCTCTGTAATTAACTTTATGCGCCATTGTGATCTTTTGGTACGGATTAATGCATGTTCATCAACAACAACAAAAAAATTAAGAACTAGAAGGTATGATTAATATTGGTTAAGCAAGAACTAAGAACTTACCAAATCCATCTACTAGCAAAGTGTATTCATACATCAGATCCATGCCAGATGTAAGGTACTCCATGTATCCCAATTTATGTGTCGGAGTTCGGATTTTGAGAGTCAAATTAGTATTTCTTTCATCGTGATTTTGTTATATGCCTTTTATATATTTTGAATTGTTAACTGTTGCGACTTATAGTACTTTTTACGTAATCTCCAAATACGTATATTTTATTCAAAAAAGTTAAAAATTCTATTCGAATTCACAGTCAAAATAAAAAAACTCGACTCTCAAAATTCTAACTCCACTACAGAAATAGGGACAGAGAATATGTCGTTATCTACTATACTAATTTCATGTTTTGTTTCTTAGTCTAGCAAGCAAGCTTGCTGCTTTGAAGTATTGTATTGGCTGGGAAACACCAGAGGGGCTCGTTAGGATCAACTATACCAACCTACAAATAAAATACTCCTTCCGTTTCAATTTATGTGAACTTGTTTGACTGGGCACAGAGTTTAAGAAAAAATGAAGACTTTTCAAATTTGTGGTCCTAAACAAGTCAAAAAGGGGCCAGAGTATTTGTGTGGTTATAAAAGCTTCTTGCTAAATGTAGAATTGTAAGTTTAAGCTAAATTATTTCCAAATTCAGAAAGGAGTCATTCTTTTTGGAACAGACCAAAAAGAAAATAGGTTCACATAAACTGGAACGGAGGGAGTATAAATCTAAGTCAAGACATCATAGAAGTTAATTACTTATATGGTCGTCAACCAAGTTATTGAAAATTTGAAATAACTGGGCTTTCAAAATTTATTCATGTAACTTTTAACATAAGATAGTAAAGATTTTCTTTACTTGAAATAGAAGTGAGAGAAAGACCACCCTCTCTCTAACTCGAAACTAACCACACAGTCACCCGGGAGTGGCCATTCCCCACTCGCAGATAGAGATCCACCCATCGGAAAACCACCAGAACCTTCTGATATATCAATCTTAGACCCAAGCACTTCTATGGATGAGTACAACACAGTAAAAAATTCCTTAAAGGAATTCCTACTAGAAAAAAATCTAGTATCCTCAACAAGCTATGATTCACACCAATCTAGCTGCAAACACAGGTTTTTGAACAAAAAACTCGGAACATTCCAATCCCACTGTCGATTGAAGACAAAATAAGGCTCTACAAACCTTGAAAATACTCCTTGATTATCAAACTGTTTGGGAAAAAAATCCTACACCATCTACTAAAGGCTAAACTCTCCAATCTGTGAAAACCAAACGAACCACTCACCCCAATTGATCTAGAATGAGACTTCTTCATTGCTAGATTAAGTATGGAGTAGCGCATGAGCAAGGTCTTGAGCGAGGGGCAACGGTTTGTAGCTAGGCACTTCCTATCAATTTACAGATGGGAACCAAACTTTGTTCCAACATAATCAAAATTAACCATAACGGCGGTTAGATACGGCTCCCAGTGTTGTCAACAGAATTCTACGACAAATAAATACTAAAAACGTGTGTAACAGAGTGGGTAAACTACTAAAGATTGATACCTGCACCTCTTCCACACTAAGAGGTAGATATGCCAGAATTTGCGCACATATTCCATTAGATATCCTAGTAACCACGAACGTCACTATTGACACCCATAACCAATCGCTCGTGTACGAAGGAAAACGTGATGTGGGAGAATTGGTCACACCATGAGGAGCTGTGAGTTCATTTCCATTACCACTCAAGTAAACCTTCAAGAATCACCCACTGGCGGCTCCAGTAGTGATGCTACCACAAAGGACCAAAGCTCAAAATGGCGCACTGTCCCTTTCTCCAAATACAGCCGCAATACAATACCCAAGTAAAGATGTTCAATACCTCCTCAGGTACGTTCCTTGATCTCAACCACAATTTGGCCATTGATTCCGGCGAATGTAGACCAAATGCGAAGGGGACTACATATGTGATGGGCCCCACCAGGCAGCTATCTAGCCCTACCAAAGGGGAAAAGAGGTGGGCCAAAAAATGGCCCAATAACAAGCAATAGCACGGGCAACACATACGCTAGCCCATAACAAAAATATACCGGGCTAAAGATACGCATCTAAACCAATGATGAAAGATCCTTTTTTGGAGAAAATAGAACCCCCCCCCCCCCAAATCCTACTAAAGCTACCTATCAAGAAGAGGGGGAAAAGGTGGAACCACCCAAATCTTAGCCACTGCCCCCTCCCCAAATCAAGTAATCTCCCAAAGTCATAAGGCGCCACCAATTTGGGAAATTATGCTCTAACAAACACATTCTCTCCGACTATGCCTCTCTCAATAGAGGCAATCAATTGCTTGGAAAAAAGCAAACACACCCTTTGAGTTGTGAAGTGACATTGAGTGTTAATCCATCAAGATTGAGAAAAAACCTCAAAAGTTCAACACGAGATCCAATAGCCACAAAATGGATTATAACCAGAAAACTCAAGAGATGCCTCTCAAGTGTACCCAGCGGACTACCCAAGGAGCCCCCTCTCAATGGCGAAGCCAAACAACTCCAACAATCAACATAACACCACCTCCCTAACGATGCCGACCCTTCAACTATCACCGGACTTGATGCCGAAATCTTGGTTGGAGATGGCACTGCAGGGCCACTCACAGGCGCTACAAATAATGGTTGGTCAGTCCCAATATCCATCACTATCCCACGCTATCTTGCAAGAATAGCGACCCACCTTCTTACCAAGGCCTGTCAAACTTTGGCCACCAGCTCTAGCTGTCTACCGTCTTCCAAGACCAATATATGGGCACCCAACAACCTCTGTCACTGGAGGAAATCAAGGTTGTCTTAAAGGCTATTGTGCGGATGACACATTAACCTAGATAGGTTTGACCATGATGCATGTACCATATAATATAGTAAGGTTTCTATGGGTTTTAGAATGGTACCCTTGAGCGGACAACTCAAGGGGGAAGGCACGGAACCGTCGACTGCACTGATGATCGACTAGTTTTACCACAAATAAGCCTTTCCGAATTTAGGGGTGATATAAAATAGGAAGAGCGCAACCACTCATCAAGCGTCGCTATAGGATTTGTATTGGCACGAGTGGAGTATGATGTTGGGAATGATTATGCAATAAACAAGCAGTAAAGGCATGTAGTCATGTATTTGCACGTTGTGAAAGCAGTAAATACAACAGTTATAATTTTAAAAAGCGATTACAAAGGGAAACAAGGAAACATGTCAGTTTTGCCTTTGAGAAAGATTCAATACTTGAAGGAAATAAACAATTAATTGCACATAAGGGGAAAGGGAAGAGTTACAAATTCACAAAGCGGTTTGAAATGGTAAAAGCTTAGAAATCCCCAGCAGAGTCGCCATGCTGTCGCGCCCCCTTTTCACTCCTCCTTTCGGATTAGTCAGGGTCTTGACATTATTGGGACAACTCGTTTCCTTTTGGGAAAGGGGTAAGAAGGGAATCAGAGAGTCGCCACCTAACGAATTAAGGTGCGTTAGGGAACCTACTAAGGATCATTTACAAACATAGATTTGGATAACCAGAGATAGGGTAAAGGCTTGAAATTACTCTAAGGGGAAGGTGTTAGACACACCTCAGAATCCACAACTGTGGTTCCCGACCAAATAACTTTGTGAATTTAGCAAGTAGCAAGTAAACAATTAAAGTTTTAAACAATTTAAGGGTTTTGAAAGATTTGCAGTCTAAGCACACACGGGTAACAAAAGTTTTGAAGAGATGTAAAGTCTAAGTAAGGTTTTTGAAAGAGTTACAATATAAACACATATGAAAGGATAGGGGAGTCTTAGGTTATTTATCCTATAGGATCACATCAGTACAATGCCCGGTAATCACTCCTCAAAGAGGGGATACACATGGCATTAGCACACCGGTCATCATATCAATATCTACCCTTCCCACCCCTTAGCGGTTATTAAGCGAGTGTTATTCAGCAACCTATATGTGTGCTGTTACCCGTCACTTCTTAATGGCCTTGGAGGAATTTAGGACCTCTATCTATGGGAAGTTCTAGACAGACCCCCTAGGGTTTAAAGGAGAAAATACTAAGGCGACAAGAAATAACACATAGGACTTCAGCAAATAAAACAAGAAGGAGCAGATAAAAGGCTCAGGTTTACCTCCATATATAATGCATATAAGTAGCACGACTCAAACACAAATAAGGGCAGTGTTATTGATCAGGATCCTAGGACAGGATGTTTAAGTGAGTATCAGAACACAAGAGGTTTGCAGACTTAGTTTATAACTCAGAAACAAGGGCCTAACCAGTTTGCCTACTGATTTTAAGCATGTTAAACATTAAGCAGCAAACACAAAGAGACAGTTTCCAGTTTTAGCAGTTTTAATCACCTAAGGCTTGCCTAGTCGTGGAACAATGTACAGTAGTTACCAGAATTATTAAACAAGCTGTTATAAATTGTTTTACCTAAACATGTTGTTCTAGGTGTTGCAAAGTACAAGATTATTTTCAGTTGTTTAGAAACAAAGTGAAACTGTTTTTATCAATCTTCATGCATGAGTAGTTACTAAGTGTACTTGAACGAGTGAGACCCTAAAACATGATATCTAGTATGCGCATGCAAGGCGGAATGATTTATATGCATAATTACTAAAATCATGATTTCTAAATGCACAACATGATTTCAGGATATGCAAAGTTCCCTAAAGCAGGATTTCTAAATGCACAACAGTTATAACATTAGACATGGTTTCAAAATATGCATAAGTAACTGTTTGCATCAATGTTGTCATTTGTCCTAGAGACAAGATTTCTAAGTGATAAAACAATAGTGCCAAAATGGAATGCTGAAAGCAGTATACATGAGACCTAGGAGGCATGGTATCTAATGCATGATATGCTTTGGACGTATTTAGTCCTAAACATGAATTCTATTGCGCACAAAGGTAATGTAAACCTAAAAGCATGGTTTCTACCCTTTGATATCTATAACATGTATAGCTATCCTTCCACGTTTTTCACTATCCATCCCCAATATTTCTTTACAATAAATTATTACAAACCACTGTTGCATGAATTACATAGGTAGATCAAAAAAATAAGAATTTACACTATAGGGAGCCTACCAATAGGCCCAAATTTCCAGAATTCCCAATGCCTAATGGTGTTTTAGAGCCTTTCACATAGTCTGTGTCAGAGTTCCCTAAGGACCTCAAGGGATCCCGGGCAATGCTCACACCCAGATTTCATGACCATAGTTGAGTAGTACAGTGTGGAAGGGCCAACTCTAATGCATCAGAGTTCAGAGGGATCTCATAGAGATCCCTAAGCAGTCACACATTAGAGGGTCAGAACTTAAGGGTCTAAGAGTAGAGTGTGCTTGACATAGTTTTGAAAAGATTTGACTAGAAAACAATTTAAACAAGAAAGACTGGTTTGAAATGAGTTTTCCCAAAACAATAGAAGAATTTATTCAATGAAACAGTTTCAAAAGAGTAGGGCAATCAGAACAAACAACATACAAATCTCAGGATCAAAACAGGTTCCATAGCACACATAAAACAAATAACTAAGACAAGTTCAACAACCACAAATAGGGTAATGAGGAATTAGGGAAAAGTGTAGAGCATATAAGGGTAAGCACACAGTAGGCAAAGTCACACATAGGTTCAGAATCAAAGAAACCCTAAAGGGATTCAAGGGATTAAGGTAGCATGTATTTCAAACTTACACAGAACCAAGTAATCATAAGGTACATATTATTTTACCACGGAAAAGCTTAGGCTAGTAATCAGAGAAACATAATTGAAGTAGAATCTAAAGCGAATAACATTTCATAAACATGCTGAGTCTAAGGGAGGGGACACATTCATAAGCATGCTGATAAGCAATAAAGTAGGCATATTAGTTGCCAGTTGAACAACAAAACCATAATAAAAACAAGCTAGAAACAGGATGAATTGAAGTAACAAAAGAAATATGTTGTTTTTGGGACTTAAATTGAAATTAGGACATACCAGTATAGAAGATAGCAAACACAAAATTAAGAGCAAGAGAGTAAAATGATCAGCATTGGCTTGCAGCCGGCTGACTGAGAATAGGAGCAAGTAACCAGAGAAGGAGAAGAGAGTTTTTGTGTAAGAAAGAGTTTTTGAACAATGTGTTCGTGTATCTTGTGCTAATGAAAGAGAAAGGTACTTATAGTTCGAAAACAGGTAGCAAAATAAGGTAAAAACCATAGTTCAGTAGTAGTTATAGAAATATATACCAATTAGAATCAAATCAGTATAAGGACCTTCTTTAATTAAGGAGTCATACTCAAACGATAATAAGCAATGGTAAATAAGGAATGAAATCATGTGAGACTGAACATGACACATAAGGAAACATGCATAAGTATAATACAAGTATATCCCATGTAATAAAGACTAGATTCAAAATATTCTAATTAAGAAAAGTGTCTAATAATTAACTTGACAGCATAATTAACCACAAAATAAGGCAAGAGAATATTTAGAGGTTGAAATAAGTAGAGAACAGAGTATATCAATCACAGGGAATCAGAGATTCCATTAAAAGGTAACACTGACCGAAGGAGGGTATCACAACTGGACGAAGCAAACATAACATATACAAGAATAGGGTAAAAGGATCACATAAATCTGGGACCCAAATTAAGAAATGATACTGATGAGAGGAAGTAACACAAATTGCTGCAAATAAATAAGGCAATCACAGTATAGGGTAAAATCAGCAACCCTAATCATCATAGCAAAGTAAAAAATCACTTAGAACAAGGGATTAAACTAGACCACACTACGAATCAACAGAGTAAGCATGATATAGGCAGAATAAGTGAAGAGTCAGAAACCATAATAGGAAAAAATAGGGTAAAAATCACAAAATCACAGAGTCTTCATGAAAATCGGGCACACACGCAGATAGAACAACATATTATCTTAGAATCCAGGGTTAAAACCAAGAACTTAGGGTTTTAACAAAATAAATCAAAAAAAAATAAGGGAAAAGCTCACATAAAAGTCTAAACATAATGAAAATCATAAGGTAATACTGAAAATCAGAAAGAAAATCGTGTTTGAAAAGGGGTTTAAAAATCCTAGTTTGAAGATGAAGAGTTATTTTGAGAAAATCGGAAAACCTTTAAGGAAAACAACAGAATAACTCATAATACGCCCAGATCTATTACAGATCTAAGAAAATCAAGTGCTAGTAGTTAGGGTTTCATAGAGATAACCCAAATAGAAGGAGAATCGACTTAGAAACCACTGGTTCTAGTCAGAAATAATAAGATCTTACTCTGACGACCATGGATGGTCGGAGAATGACATGAGAAACCATGGGAGGTGAGTGAATTGCCTTCTGGTTCCTTTGAGGACCTCAAGGCAGCAATACCCGGCGTAGGAAGGCGATCCATGGGGCTAGGAGGGTGGTGAGACCACCGTAATGACCGGCAAGTCGACGGCAGATGAGAACCAGGTAGGTTTTAGCAGAGGGAGTTTTGAGAGAGATGAGAGAGTGAACGACAGAGGGAATGAGAGGGAAATGAGAGGGGAAAGGGGAGGTCATTTGGGTTAAATTAGGAAAGGGTGAATTTGGGTCGTTGATGAAAATTGATCAACGGTCCAAATTAAACGAAGATTGGGTCGGGTAGGACTTAGGTGTTGGGCTTAGGGTCTTTGGTCATTTTTAATTGGGTTGGGATCAGATTAATTTAGGCTAAAATTGAAATACAAGTGGCTAGTTGTTAAATACCCAGTTAAATTTAATAAAACATTTTATAAAATAGCTAATAATTGTGCAAAGTGAATTTCATGCATAGAAAGTAGTTAAAAATGATTACTTAGTTTTAAAAATACAAATGATTAATTTCTGGATAAAAATTGTATAAAATCATATGATTGGGCTATAATTGCAATTATAGCCAAAAGGTGCCAATTTGGCTAATTATGAAATAATTTGGTCTTAGTAGGACCCTAAATAATTAATGAAACCAAGTAATTCTTTTGAAATCATTTGTAATGTAATGTTATAATTATTTATTTGAAATAAAATGTTGAATAAATTAATAAAAATATAGGAAAATTGTAGTAAACTATCAATTGCTATTGATCCATGATTTTGAAGTTATATATGCAATTTTAAAATATTTTGAGGAAAAATTGGGTATCAACAACCGCCCCTGTGGGAAAAGGGAACGGCCTCAAGAGGAAAACCCCATCTCAAAACCCATTATTGATGAATTTCATAATATGGAATGCGAGGGGAGCCAACAACGTAGAGTTCCGCAGAAACTGTGCCTCCATGATCAAGCTGCATAGCCCTGTTGTTCTTGTTGTCCTTGAGACAAGAATGGCTAACCATACACACCTCTTGCTAAGCTCCAGCTCACAGCCTAGTTTCAGTCCCCTGCCATAGGGAAATCTGGGGGTATTGTTGTTATGTGGAAGAATGACCTAGTGAAGCTAGAGGAAGTCTGTACCACACCCTAGGGTGTGCATGTCATGGTTAAGGTAACCCCTGATTACTTTAGATGACTTTTCTCTACTATTTATACTAGTAATCACATTCATGATAGAGAATAAGGCAGTCCGTTGAGGACATGGCCTCTGTTTATAAAGGTAGCTGGCCTTTAGGAGGAGACTTCAATGAAGTCTTAAAATCCAGAGACGAATTTGGTGGAAACACTATTAATAATAGTAGAAGCACACGATTCTGGAATTGATTGAACCAATGTAGACTATTTGACCTAGGCTTCAAGGGTTCTAAATGCGCTTGGTCTAATAAAAGATACACCAACACGCAAGACCTTATCCTAGAAAGGCTGGATAGGTTCTTTCTCACTGATGACTGAATTGAGTCATATTCTGAACCAACAGTAACCCACCTCCCAAGGACCCACTCTAACCACTGCATATTACTCCTCACCATTACTAGTCAACATCACAATGATCATAAAAGGCCTTTACGATTTGAGCCTATGTGGTGTAGTCACCCTGAATCCCTTTCCATTGTTCACAACAACTTCCACTACACAAATGATCATTTTAGGGACACAAACACTTTTAAAGCTAATGTGACCACTTGGAATAGGCATGTGTTTGGAAACATCATCCACAAGAAGAAACACATTTTAGCTAGGCTCAATGGCATTCAGAGATCTAATGCCTACCCTTTTAGTACTTACCTTCGGGACTTAGAATCCAACCTCCATGCTGAGTTCTCAGCAATCCTTAAGAATGGGGAGGATTTTTGGAAGCTCAAATTCATAATAATCTGGCTGTGTGAATGAGATGCCAACACTAGATTCTTTCACACCACTACAATTAACATGATCCTAAGCTTAATAGATGAAGTAGGCAATCACATAAAAGACCCCCAGCTCATCAAAGAAACCACCAGAGGGTACTTTGCAAACCTCTTCACCACATCCCATGCCTCATCTACCTACAAAAAAAGCTGATGTGAGGACATCCAATGGTCCTTATTGATAGAATGAGAGCATCCCTAGTACAACCACATAGGTACACTAAAATTAAGAAGACAATAGACTGTTTTAAACCCTTTAAGGCACCTCGGCCTGGTCGCTACATCCCTTCTTCTACCAAAAGTACTGGAACATTCTCTCTACCCAAGTCAAAAACTTCCTTCAGAAGGTATTTACCACTAAAAACATGCCACCTGAAGTTAATAGGACCTTATTGTGCTTGATCCCTAAATGCCAAAATGCTACTATGCTTAAGAGCTTTCGACCAATCGGATTGTGTAACACAATGTACAAGGTTTTCACTAAGATCATAGTGAACATGACAAAGCCCTTACTCCAGACCATAATTGGCCCCACACAGGCCAGTTTCTTATCAAACAAGAGGGCTACTGACAATGCCATAATTGTTCATGAATACATCACCCACTACAAGAAGATGAAAGGTAAAAATGCTAACATGGTTTTGAAGATTGACTTAGAAAAGTCCGTTGATAGATTTTAGTGGTCTTTCATTAGGGACTCCCTAATATTCTTTAAGTTTCCACCTAAGACCAATCTGATCTTCTCTTGTATCTCCTCTAGTTCCATATCCATCCTAGTCAATGGGAGCCAAACTGAGCCTTTCAACCCTACTAGAGGAATCATGCAGGGTGAACTCATCTCCCCCTACCTTTTCATTATTTGCACGGGAATGCTTTCTAGGAATATTGACCAAGCAATCCTGAGAAAGGACTAACTACCAATTACCATCAGCATGAATAGCCCAAAAATAACCCATATTTTCTTTGCTGATGATCTCACCCTCTTTGGTGGAGTCAATAAGAAGAATTGTGATGCTATCTGGAAACATTAGAAGAGTTCAAACAATGCCTCAAGCCAAAAGGTTAACTTCCAGAAATCCAAGGTTATCTTCTCAGCTAATTGCAAGGATGATTGGGCTAACAAATGTAGCTCGTTGTTAGGAATGAGTAAAAGTTACGAATTTGGTAAGTACCTAGGTTTACCCATTTTTCAAAAAAAAAAGGCCTACTAACAAAGACTTCCAATTCATTATTAATAGCATGAACACTAGGCTGACTAGCTGGAAAACTAAGATATTAAACATAGCTGGCCGTAAAATGCTGGCGAAAGCAAGTATGGGAAGCATCCCCAGCCATGCGATGAATTATATAAAGATACCCTTCCATATCACCAACCAGATAGACAAAATCCAAAGAAACTTTATATGGGGTACAACAGCTGAGAAAATGGAACTACACATGATCAAATTGTCACGACCAAAAATCCCTTCGAAAGGGTCATGATGACACCTAGTCTCTAAAACTAGGTAAGCCTAACACATACCGAAATGATGACAGGTTCAACCAACAACTCTTAAGCGTGAACCAGAGATTTTTAATTTAAATAAGTAGACTCAACATGATACAATATCCCAAAACCGGTAGTACAAGTCATAAGCCTTTCTAGGAGTAATTATACATAATAAACACACCACTGTTCTAGAATAAAAGGAAACAATGGAAATAAATAGAATACAAGGTGACTTCGGAGCCTGCAAACGTCCATCAGGTGTACCTTGAAGTCTCAAGCCTCACCTAGCATAAGTCTCAAAATCAACTCGATCCAGAATTGTTACGCCCCGCAGTATTACGTCGATATTACGCCCTGTAGTATTACATTACGATGATGTTACGCTCCGCACTATTTTGTAACGACGATGTTACACCCTATAATATTATACGTGAAATTGTCGTAAGATAATTGACCCCAGTTCAAGGACAAGATTATTTGGAGATTATAAGAATTATGCTATTTCAAACAAGTAATGAATAAATTCGTGAAGATGAGAGGGTAAGAAAATCGAAGAAAATGAATTTTCATCGAAGTTTGACATTTTGGGATAAAACATGGCCCGAGCTAAAATACACGGTACTTATGGACTAGTACCATACAAGGTACCATATGACAATGATAGTTAGGTGTATAAGGTGTGTTACAAATGAGTAATATTTTAAGTAATTCCAAATTATGTGAATAATAGGGTAATTATTGGTCAATGGGAGATTAACAAATTAATTAAGGAACTAAGTGGATAAGAATTGTGATAAGGATAACCCCCCCACATGGCAGCAAACCACCCTAACATTCATGATTCATTAAGTCATTAGAAAAGATGTCAAATTAAGGTATGTGGTGGCTGACACATCCACATATAAGGCATCTCAAACATTAAAATTTTGTAAGTAAGATGGGTAAGTAAGATTTTGTAAGTAAGATGGTAAGTAACGTGAGTATTCAAATGCATATGCATATATCACATAAGCACGTAAGATTTTCAACAATTCAAAGTAACATGAGATTTTGTAATTATAAGGGAGTACGTGCAATCTTTCTCAAGAATATTATATGGATTTTCTCCTAAGCCCTTCATTCATTTTGGCATGATCTCGTAATTACATGTGTTTGATAACGAGGCATAAAGAGAAGTTCATACTCCTGAATTTATATACATTATCCTAGTCTCATAAGTTACAGTATTCTCCTTTATCGGGACTTTATATTTAATTGAGTATTGTTTCCTTCCAGTCAGAGGTTTTATATATATATATATATATATATATATATATATATATGTAGTATTACAGTATTTTCACCACCATCAATCGGACAACCTCTGATAAGATGGTAAGTTATATACTGAGCCTACTGTGATTGAGCGCCTATGAGCGAGCCCAGCATGACCGAGATACAGAGCCTAGTATGGCCGAGCACCTATGAACGAGCCTACTACGGCAGAGCATTTATATACACCGAGCCATATAAGGCCGGACATCTATTTTACTTACTATATTGAGAAAGTTGAGTCAGTATCAGCAGGTGAGCATATCTTCAGATTATCTTTGACTCCCAGTTACTTTTAGTTATTATATTATTGGTTCGGTTTCATCTTTCAGTATATTGCCTTACATACTCTGTCACGCCCCAAAACTGAGGGACAAGACCGGTCAAGCGGACCTGGATTGCCTTTCCTACCCAATACGTTTCCCCCGTGTAATGTTCACCTAGGCATCCTGTCCTAGGATTATTTTCCTAAAAATCACCTGAATTTGTGTTTGAGATGTGCTGTTTATTTGCTATATACATGTGGAGGTAAACATGAGCCTTTTAACTGTTTCTTTCACTTATTTGCTGGTCCTACATGTTATTTTCTTGTCAACTATATTTTTTTTCCTTTAAATACCTTAGGGGTTGTCTAGAACTTCCCAGATTTAGAGGTCCTAAACTCCTTCAGGACCACAAAAAGGGACGAGTAACAGCACGCTTAGAGTTCGTTAAATAAAAATTCGCTTAATAACCATTAAGGGGTGGGATAATGGGTAGAAAATGATATGAAGACTTGTGCGCTAATGCAACGTGTAGCCCCTCATCAAGAAGTGATTACCGGGCATTGCATGGATATGATCCTGTAGGATAAATAACTTAGGACCCCTTATCCCCATTTACATATGTGTTCTTAGACAGTTAATCTGTTAAAACCTTTATTCACATATGATTTCTTAGACTGCTAATCTGTTAAAACCTTTATTCACATATGTGTGCTTAGACTGCTAATCTGTAAAAGACTTTATTCATTTACATATGTGTGCTTAGACTGCTTATTTGCACTTGATTAATTCACAAAGTAAGTTTGGCCGGGACCCACATTTGTGGACTTCGAGGGGTGCCTAACACCTTCCCCTTGAAGTAATTTCAAGCCCTTACCCAATCTCTGGTTATACAATTAGTGTTATAAATGACCCGTAAGTAGGTTCCCTTGTCGTGCCCCCTTTTTCCAACTCCTTTCGAATCGCTCAGGGTCTTTGACATTATTGGGACAACTCGTTTCCTATTGGGAAAGGGGTATGCAAGGATTCGAAGAGTCGACACCTAACGATTTTAAGGTGCGTTAGCACACCTTTTTGGGGTCATTTACAAACAAGATTAGGTAACCGGAGATAGGGTAAGGGCTTGAAATTACTCTAAGGGGAAGGTGTTAGACACCCCTCAACGTCCACAACAGTGGTTCCCGGCCAAACAACTTTTTGAATTTGATCACGTAGCAAATAAGCAATTAAATTTTAAAACAAGTAAAGGATCGCAGTCTAAGCACACATGTGTTACTAAGGTTTGGAAAATATTTAATATCTAAGCAAGGTTTTGAAAGAGTTATAATCTAAACACATAGGGGGGTCCTAGGTTGTTTTTCATATGGATCACATTAGTACAATACCCGGTAACCACTCCTCAAAGAGGGGCTACACGTGGTATTAGCGCATCGGTCATCATATCCATATCTACCCTTCCCACCCCGTAAAGGTTATTAAAGTGAGTGTTGGTCAATGACCTCTATTGCGTGTTGTTACCCGTCCCTTCCTAATAGTCTTGGAGGAGTTTAAGACCTCTACCTATAATGGAAGTTCTAGGTAGACCCTCAGGTTTATAGGTAAAATGCTAAGGCGACAGATAAAAACATATAGGACTGCAATTAGTCGGAACACAGAATAACAGATAAAAGGCTCAAGTTTACCTCCACAGGTAATGCAAATAGACAGCACGACTCAGACACAATTAAGGGCAGTATTTAAATTCAGAATCCTAGGACATGGTGTCTAGGTGAATCCAGAACATAGGCAAATATGTAGACTTGTTTTATAACTCAGAATGGCCCTAATCAGTTTGCCTACTGATTTTAAAACCTGTTGAGTATTAGGCAGCTTACACAAAAGAAACAGATTTTCAGTTTTAAACAATTTAATCACCTAAGGCTTGCCTAGGCGGGGGGGGGGGGGGGGGGGGGGGGGGGGGGGGGGGCAGTGTATACCAATTACAAGAATTATTTAGAGAAAAACTATTTTAAATTATATTACCTAAACATGATGTTATTAGCATTCAGAACTCTGAATTATTACTAGTTTATTGCGAAAACTGAGTGAAGTTGGTTTTATTCCTTTTTATGCATCAGTAATTAGACTAGGTGTGCTTAAGCGAGTATGAATGAAATCTTAAATACATGGTATCTAATGCATAGAGATGCAGAACGATGTATATGCAGATCCTAAGCAGGATTTTCTAGATGCACAAATATTATAGCATTTAAATATGATTTCAGAAGATGTGAAGATGTCATGTTTCTTAGTGTTGTTTATACTAAAACGTGATTTCTAAGTGTGCATGGCAGCAGGAAGCATAATTATAGAAGATACCAGTTATTAGTATATTTTCTAATGCAAGGTTTTCTAAGTGATATGACAGTAAGATGAATATGCTGAAACAGTAGACATAAGACCTAGGGAGCATGATTTCTAATGCATGATTCTGAACATATTGGTCCTAGACATGATTTCTGTTGCGAAAACAGGGAATATAAACCTAATATCATGGTTTTTACCCTTTAATATCTATAGCACGCATAATTACCCCTTTCCCTTTTCACTATCCATCCCCAAGAGTTATCTACAATAATTATTATAGACCATTCGCATAAATTATATAAATGAATAAAGAAAAGAAGAAGTTACACTATAGGGAGCCTACTGATAGGCCCAAAGTCTCCAGAAGTTCTCAATGCCAGTAGTGTTTCAATAGCCTTTCATATAATCCAGGTGCTACAGTTCCCTAAGGACCTCAAGGGATCCCGAGCAGTACTCACACCCAGATTTCATAACCATACTGAGTAAGTGCAATGTGGAAGGGCCAGCTCTAATGCATCAGAGTTCAGAGGGATCCCAAAGCAGTCACACATTAGAGGGGCAGAACTTAGATTTCTAATAGTATAGTGAGAGTGCTTGACATAGTTTTGAAAAGGTTAAAGTCGGAAAGCAGTTTTTTTTAAACAGCTCGTTTGAAATAAGTTTAAAGAACAATAGAAGAGTTTCTTGGGGAAAAAAGTTTTGAAAGGGAAAAGGGAGTGGGACAATCAAGACAACAACTCAGAACAGCACATAGAGCAAGAAAAGGAACCAAACCAGTTTAACAATCACAAGCAGGGAAATGGGGGGGTTGGGGACAACTAGGAAACACATAAGGGTAGGTACATGATAGGCAGAATTGCACATAAATTCATAATCGGAGAAATCCTAAATGGGGTGAGGATTGGGGATGCATTACAGACTTTACACAGAACCTAATAACCACAGCTTTACCACAAGGATGTTCAGGCCAGGAATCACAGGAATACAAGTGCGACAGAATCATTTTGAAAGATATAAAAAGGGTAACATGTTGAGTTTAAGGGAGGGGATACAATTTAAGAACCGTACTAGTAAAGTAATAAAGTAGACATGCTAATTACAAGGTAAATAATAGAACCACAAGTAAAAACATAGTAGAAATAAGATTAATTGCAATACCAAAAGAAACATGTTGTTTTTGAGGCTTTAAACTAACTTGAAGACATAACAGTTAAGAGGTAATAAGCACAGAATGAAGAGCAAGAGCGTATAATACTCAGTCTTAGCTTGCAGCTGACTGAGAGTAGCAAATAACCAGAAAGAAAAGCAAGAGAGAATCTGTGTGTGTAAGAGAGGGTTCTGAACAATGTTTTGTTGTGTCTGTGCTAATGAGAGAGTAGAGGTAGTTATAGTTCGAGAATAGACAGAAGCATATGGTAACAAATAATAGTTCACCCCAATTATAGAAGTAAATTACAGATAGAATCCAATCAATGTAAGTACTCCTTATAATTAAGGAGTCATAGTTCAAATGGATACAAACAATGATAAACAAGGAAAGAAAAGTTAATTGAAGAACTGATTTTACCATATAAAGGGTGGTAAAAGTATAAAGCATGCGATTGAGACTAAATACATAATATACAAATTAAGGAAAGGGTATAAGAATTAATTTGACAGCAAGTTGATTTATTGAAATAAGGCAGGACATAGTTTAATTCTAGAAATCAGTCAAGAAAATCTCAAGTGAGATTCAAATCACAGGGAACCAGTGTCAATCAAAGGAAAACATCACAATTTTTAAGGAAAACTAAAAGTCAGTAAAGAATATTGTGTAAAACCAATAAAGCACTAATCACAGAGATTCAAAAATGGTAAAACGACACTAGAAGAACACATATTAAGCAAATATCAGAAAACCTAATCACGAAATTAGGGATTCATATCAGAAAATAGGAGATAATTAAAGAAACCAGTAGACAATCATGGTTTAGGCATAAGCTATAAAGAATCAGAAACCCTAACAACAATTAAAGAGCAGGAATCACAAAATCACACACTACTCATGGAGACAGAGTAGTTATACTAGAACAGTTAAAACAACATTGCAAAATAACTCGGATTCATAGATTGAACCTAAGAAATTTGGGGCTTTTTATCAAAAGGAATCGAACAAAAAGAGAATGGCTCAAACAATGCTTAAACATGATAAAATCATGAAATAATACTAAGAAGTTAGAAGGAAACTGTTTTGTAAAGGATTTTGAAAACCTAGTTTTAAAAGTGAAGAACCATAGAAATAGGAAGATCTTTTAAAGAAAACATAGAAACAACTCATAATAGGTGTAGATCTATTACAGATCTAAAATAATCGGAAAGTTTAAGACTTGGGGTTTCAAAGAGAACCCAGAAAGGATGAGAAAAACCCCAAAATATTACCGGTTTTAGCCGGAAAGTGGTAGATCTTACTCGAACGGCCATAAATGGCCAGAAAAATGGCATGGGATCGAAGAAGGTGGGTGAACCACCTCTGGTTCACTTGAGAGCCTCGAAACGATGATACACGTTCAAGGGGGAAGCCATGAGGCTTGTAAGTGGTGGAATCGCCATAGATTCCGGCAAGGAGACGGTCGGAGAAAGGAGGAGACAGGCTCAGCAGGTGGAGCATTTAGAGAGGGATGAGAGAGTTGAGGGAGAGTCGATAGATGGATGAAGTAAGAGGGAAATAATGAGAGACGGGGGGTAGCCGTTTAGGGCTTAATTATGGTAAGGGGTGATCTGGACCGTTGATTGAAATTAATCAACGGCTCAGATTAAGTAAGGGATTGGGTCGGGTGGTGTAAAGACTGGGCTTGGGTCTGGGTTAATCAAATTGGGTTTGGGGGTCCGGTCTAATTTGGGCTAGAATTTAAATAAAGAGTGGTTAATTATTAAATACCTTATTAAAATTAACTAAAATAATTTATAAAAAAGCTGATAATTGTAAAAAATGATACTGATGCTTACTAAATTGAATTAAAATGATTAATTAGTATTTAAAAATACAAATAACTAATTACTGGATAAAAATAGTCTAAAACACGTGATTAGGCTATAATTGCAAAGTTATTGCAATTATACCCGAAGAGTGCCAATTTGGCTAATTATAAAATAATATGATCTTAATAGGACCAAAAAATAATACATTAAGTCAAGAAATGTTTTTTGAAATCATTTGTAATGCGATTTTGTAATTAATTATTAGAAATAAAATGCTAGATAAATCAAAATAAATTAATAAAAATATGGGAAAATTATAGAAAAATACCAATTGCTACGAAAGCCTGATTTTGAAGGTATATATGCAAATTAAAAATAATTTGAGGAAAAATTGGGTATCAACAGCTGCTCGTCTTTACCCGGGAAGGATCAACGAGTTGTCGGGTAAAGATATGATGGCCAATTTTGACCGAGCAAAATGGCTTGAGATATTTTGGCTTCACCCTGGCTTCTGAGCTACCTACATATCCCTGGTTTTACAGGAATCATGCCGTATGTAGTTCCGGATCCACCGGCGAAGTATATCGGTGAAGTCATCGCAAGAACGGACGCAACGTCTAGGACTGGATGAGTGAACGGCTTACGGAAAAGGTTTAGGTTTGATATGGCTGGGAGAACTGGAGCGGGATCGCTCCTGCTGGGATAGTTGTTGCTCGCCAGGTCACCTGCAAATAAAAGAAATACAAGTGTATACTATGCATAAATTTAAACATGATGCAAGTAACCATTGGACTATGAATGTTGTCTTCGGACGGTTAAGGATGACGTTCTTAGACCATGATGTCCTGGGCCATGAATTGTGTAATAAAGGATTCATAGGCCATGAATTGATGTTCTCGGGCCATGAAGATAGTGCCTCCGAACGATGACACCTTTGAATAATTATATGCAAAATTTGAGAGAGATCCTCAGACCATGACATGGTGTTCTCGGACCATGAAGATGATGCCGTCAAACGATGATGCCTTTGGACAGGTCGGCAATATTTTAGCCCATGAAATGCAGTAATATGATACTGACAGGGCAGAGCTTAGTCTTGCGGGTTGAAAGGCAGAGCTTAGCCCGAATGAAAAGTGAAGTAAATAGTGCTTGAGAGACAGCGCTTAGTCTCGATGAAAAGGTAAATTGGAGGCAGAGCTTAGCCTCATGCAGGTAGGAAGGCAGAAAGGTAGCCTTATGCAAGTGAAAGGCAGAAAGTTAGCCTTATGCAGATGGAGGCAGAAAGGTAGCCTTGTGCAAATGGAGGTAGAGCTTAACCTTATGCAGATAGAGACAGAGCTTAGTCTCATGCAAAGGGAAGGAAGAAAGGTAGCCTTATGCAAAGGGAAGGCAGAAAGGTAGACTTGTGCAAATAGAGGTAGATATTAACCTCATGCAGATGGAGACAGAGCTTAGTCTCATGCAAACGGAAGGTAAAAAGGTAGCCTTATGCAAAGGGAAGGCAGAAAGGTAGCCTTGTGCAAATGGAGGTAGAGCTTAACCTCATACATATGGAGACAGAGCTTAGTCTCACGCAAACAGAAGGCAGAAAGGTAGCCTTATGCAAAGGGAAGGCAGAAAGGTATCCTTATGCAGATGGAGGTAGAGCTTAACCTCATGCAGATGGAGACAGATCTTAGTCTCATGCAAATGGAAGGCAGAAAGGTAGCCTTATGTAGAGGAAGGCAGAAAGTTAGCCTTATGCAGATGGAGACAGATCTTAGTCTCATGCAAAATGAAGGCAGAGCTTAGCCTTATGCAGAGGAAGGCATAAAGGTAGCCTTATGTAGAGGAAGGTAAAAAGGTAGCCTTATGCAGAGGAAGGCAGAAAGTTAGCCTTATGCAGATGGAGACAGAGCTTAGTCTCTTGCAAAATGAAGGCAGAGCTTAGGCTTATGCAGAGGAAGGCAGAAAGGTAGCCTTATGCAGAGGAAGGCAGAAAGTTAGCCTTGTGCAAGATTCAATGAATGACAGTAGAGATTCTTAGCTGATAGTAGATTGCGGTATTGTGTTCGTTGTGATCATTGTGACTTCAGAGCATTTTTTGGTTTATGATGATAGAAAATGTCGGCAGGTGCGACGACTTTGAGAGTCATATATTGGAATGATATTCGTCCTTTGGGCGGACAGTAAATTTTGGGCTTTTTGCAATCTTTAACACCTGCATCCAAAGAAGAATCGTGAGTTCTGTAAATGGGGAAGGTTGGTTCGTATCCCCGCTGGCTTTGCTTGACTTGTTCTGCTTGATCTGATGATTCTGTTAATATCATCGGGGTAGCTTTTGCTAAAAATAGTTGTATTTTAAAAATAAGCATGCATGATTTTGTAAAGAAATAGTATAAGAAAAATATGTTTTGAGAATTTTAGATGAATCGACGACCGTGACACGGTTCAGGACATTGCAAAATCTCCTTCTACGGAATTTTGAGGGTCCTCCTCAAAATTCCGCCCCAGTTTGATGGGTTGACGCTTCTGACTGTTGCACATGTGGCAATCGGTTGAACTTGCTTCAGAATTTTGAGGGTCCTCCTCAAAATTCTTCCCCACTTTCCAATGCGGGGGAAAATGAAATTTTTATTGAATTGTGACCAAACTCATAGGGCTGGTGTAGTTCAATTTACATCATTGATAAAAGCAAAAGGATTACACGTAATAGCGTTTGACTGCATCTGAATTGATTGTCTTCGGCCAGAATTCTTCATCCATTTCTGAAAGTTTGAGTGCTTCTCCTGTCAATACTTGGTGAACCATATACGGACCTTGCCAGTTGGGAGAGAATTTTCCTTTGGCTTCATCTTGATGTGGAAAGATTTTCTTTAACACCAGCTGCCCTGGTGCGAACTCTCTTGGCTTGACTCTTTTGTTGAAAGCTCTGGTCATTCTATTCTGATAAAGTTGCCCGTGACATACTGCATTCATCCTTTTTCTGTCTATGAGGGCCAGTTGCTCATAATGGCTCTTTACCCATTCTGCATCGCTGAGCTCAGCTTCTTGTACGATCCTTAAGGATGGAATCTCAACTTCGGCAAGAATGACAACTTCGGTACCATAAACCAACATGTAAGGGGTCGCCCCAGTTGATGTGCGGACTGTGGTGCGATATCCCAGTAAGGCAAATGATAACTTCTTATGCCACTGATTGTGCTTTTCTATAATCTTCCTTAGTATCTTCTTGATGTTCTTGTTGGCGGCTTTTACAGCTCCATTCATCTGAGATCTATATGCTGTAGAATTCTTATGCTTGATTTTGAAAGTCTCGCACATAGTTTTCATCTGCTCATTGTTGAGATTGTAACCATTATCGGTGATGACTGACTTTGGAACTCCGAACCGACAAGCAATGCGGTCGCGGACAAAGTCTGCCATGACTTTCTTAGTCACTGCTTTGTAGGATACTTCTTCGACCCATTTAGTGAAATAATCAATTGCTACCAAGATGAACCTGTGTCCGGTTGAGGCAGTAGGCTCGATCGTTCCAATAACGTCCATTCCCCAAGCGGCGAACGGCCATGCTGAGCTCGTTGCATTGAGATCGTTTGGAGGTACATTTATCATATCTACATGTACATGTCATCTGTAGCATTTCCGGACGTACTGGATGCAGTCCATTTCCATGGTCATCCAGAAGTAACCGGCCCTGAGTATGTTTTTGGCCAAAACAAAACCATTCATATGTGGGCCGCATGTCCCAGCATGTATCTCTTCAAGTAATTTGGATGCTTCCTTTGCGTCAACACATCTCAATAATCCCAGATCGGGAGTTCTCCTATACAGGATTCCTCCACTGTGAAAGAAGTTGTTGGACAATCTCCGAAGAGTGCATTTCTGAGTGTGATTTGCAAGCTATGGGTACTCTCCCTTTGATAGATACTCCTTGATGTCATGGAACCATGGTTTTCCGTCTGCTTCTTCTTCAACATGGGCACAGTAGGTTGGCTGGCTATGGATCTTCACTAGAATGGGATAAATGAAATTCTTATCTGGATGCTATATCATGGATGATAGAGTGGCCAATGCATCAACGAACTCGTTCTGGATTCTTAGGACGTGCCGAAATTCTATCTTCGTGAACCTCTTTCTCAATTCCTGCACGTGGTACAGATACGGCAATATCTTGGAATTCTTAGTAGCCCATTCTCCTTGCAATTGATGTATAAGCAAGTCTGAGTCACCAATTATTAGCAACTGTTGGACATTCATGTCAATGGCCATGTTGAGCCCTAAAATGCAGGCTTCATATTCCGCCATATTGTTGGTGTAGGGGAATCCGAGTTTGGCAGATACCAGATAATGTTGACCGGTTTCTGATATCATGACAGCTCTAATTCCAACACTTTTGAAATTTGCTGCTCCATCAAAGAACATTCTCCAACCGTCATAGGATTCTGCAATGTCTTCTCCTATGAATGACACTTCCTCATCGAGGAAAATACGTTTTCAAGGATTCATATTCTCCATCCACGGGGTTCTCAGCAAGATGGTCTTCCAATGTTTGTCCCTTGACTACTTTCTGAGTCACATAGACAATGTCGAACTCACTCAGCAGGATGGGCTACTGAAAGATGTACTTCAAAGGATCCATCCTTGATATGAGATATGTTGTGTAGGCACAGAAGTAGTGCCTCAGCTTCTGGGATACCCAAGTCAGAGCACAGCAGGTACATTCCAATAGAGAATACCGAGCTTCGTACGGAGTGAACTTATTACTTAGATAATAAATGGGTTGTTCTTTTCTCCCTGTTTCGTCGTGCTGTCCCAGAACGCAGTCGAAAGCTCCATCTAATACTGCAAGGTAGAGTATCAAAGGTATACCTGGCTCAGGTGGTACCAAGACTGGCGGTGTTGAAAGGTATTCCTTAATTTTGTCGAAGGCTCTTTAACAATCTTCGGTCCATTTAGTTGCAGCATCTTTCTTCAGCATCTTGAAGATTGGCTCACATATAACTGTAGAATGTGCTATGAACCAACTGATGTAGTTAAGGCGTCCCAGGAAACTCATCACATCTTTATTATTCCGTGGCGGTGGTAAGTCTTGGATGGCTTTGATCTTTGACGGATCCATTTTATCCCTCGACGGTTGATAATGAACCCGAGTAATTTCTCAGCAGGGACCCCGAATGCACACTTTACGGGGTTTAGTTTCAGATTGTACTTCCGCAACCTATTGAAGAACTTCCTCAGATCCTCTATGTGGTCGGTAGCTTTCTTGGACTTGATAATAACATTTTCCACATATACCTTGATCTCCTTGTGTATCATATCGTGGAAGATAGTGGTCATAGCCCTCATATAGATGGCCCCAGCATTCTTCAGGCCGAATGGCATCATCTTGTAGCAGTAAACTCCCCACGGCATAATGAAAGTCGTTTTCTCAGCATCTTCCTCATCCTTCCAGATCTGATGGTAACCGGCGAAGCAATCCGCGAACGACTGAAGTTCATGCTTGGCTCAATTGTCAATCAGGATGTGTATGTTTCATAATGGAAAATCCTCTTTCGGACTGGACCGGTTGAGATCCCGGTAGTCGACACAGACTCTAACCTTCCCATCCTTCTTGGGTACTGGCACGATGTTGGCTAACCATGTCGTATACTCCACTACCCTGAGAACCTTGGCGTTGATTTTCTTGGTGACTTCTTCCTTGATTTTCAAACTCATGTCAGGCTTGAACTATCTGAGCTTTTGTTTTACTGGCGGCCACATTGGATTGGTTGGTAATTTGTGAGAAAAATGGATGTACTCAGACCAGTCATGTCGTCGTATGACCATGCAAATATGTCCTCATACTCCTTCAAAAATTATGTGTATTCCTTCTTTTCTGACGGCGACAAATGAATGCTGATACGAGTTTCCTTGACATTCTCAAAATTTCCCAAGTTGACGACCTCAGTCTCATCTAGGTTGGACTTAGGTATGTTCTAAAAATTCTCAACTTCTTTGATAATTTCATCAGGTATATCATCTTCTTCTTCTGAATCAAGGTTCGTTTGCTGCGTAGTCTCGTTGCATGTCACAGTCATCGGTTCATCAAGACAAGTAATAGTAATGCTGTATAGATAAAGTGATGAGGGAAAATGATAGTAATAAATATTGATTCATAAAAACGTAAAAATGCTTTTGATAAATTGAACAAATGCTTGTTTAGCCTTGCTACCTCGAGGCTCGTCGAGCCCTGGCTGTTCTGATAGTCTAATTCTTGAGAGATGCTCCTCTGCTCACGGCCTGGATGGAAAGGCCTTCCTCCCCCTCCTCCTCAAAAATGACGCAGCAATCCATGTCGTCGTCTTCCAGAAATAAGCTCTTCAGCGCTGCCAGCGCTTCTTCTTCCTCTGACCCTCATATAACATCGGCCTGCTGAAAGGTTTGCTCCAGCATTGGTATTGTCTGCTCCAATGGGTAATAGGGACCGCGCCATGGTGGCAACCAGTCATTGTACTCTTGAAAAGTATATTCGTATCCCAGACCGAAGGTGGTGCCATGCCCCTTGAGTTTTATACGTTTGGAGATTCCTTGGAGATTCTTGCCGAGTCCTTTGCCAAGCTCGTACCCACTCCAGTTCAGTATACTCTCGATTTTGCTATCCCACCATTTGTCTCTATCCACTGTGTTGACTTGTTCAATGTGGTGGTAAGTTTCTCCACCCAGCTTCCTTCTACCTTCGACTACCGGAATGGTCTGGCGGCTGTAAATGGGGTTGCTTCCGTCTCCGTGGACGATTACTTCTTGATGATTCCATTCAAATTTAATTGCCTGATGCAGCATCGATGCCACGGCTCCAGCGACATGTATCCATGGCCGTCCTAGTAGCAAATTGTAGGACGTCGATATGTCTATCACCTGGAAATCAACTTCGAACCATGTAGGCCCCATTTGCAAGCAAAGGCTGATTTCGCCAATGGTGGACCTCTGTGAACCATCGAAAGCTTTCACATTCATCGACCCCTCTCTTATCTCGTACATCCCTTTGCCTAATTTCTTGAGTGTTGTCAATGGACATATATTGAGACTCGATCCCCATCGATCAGAATTCTGGTGATGAAGTAGTCTTCACATTGCATAGTGATGTGCAGGGCTTTGTTATGACCCAGCCCTTCAGGCGGCAGCTCATCCTTGTGAAAGGTGATCTTATGGCTCTCCAGCACTTGGCCTACCATATTGTCCATTTCCCCGCTGGTGATATTGTTTGGCACATACACTTCGTTCAATACTTTCATCAAAGCATTTCTGTGTGCCACTGAATTTTGCAGCAATGAAAGAATGGATATCTGAGCAGGAGTTTTATTCAACTGGTCAATGATAGAGTACTATTTGGCCTGCACCTTGCTCCAAAGGTCATCTGGGCCTGTCTCAATAATGGGTGGCCTGTTGGAAGCCTGTTTTCTTGATTCTGCCAAATGTTCTGGTGTGTAGACCCTGCCGGTCCTTGTCATACCATGTGCCGCAGTAGCTTCTTCGATCTTGTTTTGCCTTTCCTTCTTGCCCCGACTACATAATCCTATGGTATGGCATAGTTGCGGAAAGGTGGCGTGGTTGACACCGCGACTGTAATTGGTGTAGCTATCTTTACTTCGAACGGAACATGTGTCTTAGAAGGTGGCATGACTGCAACCTCAAATGGTGTGGGCGCTTTTGCTGGCGGCATAACTTCGACCTCAAATGGCGCATATGCCTTTGCGGGTGGTGTTGCTTCAAACTAAAAAGGTACTGATGCAGCTACCTCAGCATCTCCAGATGGCTGAATCTGGACTATGATTGGATAAAAAGTAACTGCTGGCTTCTTTGGGTCATCACCTTCTATGATCAACCCAATCGACCCCTCTGGGTCACAATCTTCTTCTACTTCGATCATGTGGATGCCTCCACCCTTATGGTCTGGGAGTGGATTGTTGCGGACATTGGGAGTGGATTCCTTTGCTACAATGATCTTGTTGTCGATCAGGGACGGTATCCTTCAAAGAGCGGCATTCATCAATCGTGTGTCCCTTCATGTTGGAGTGGTATGCACAGGATTTATTTGGATTAACCCACTGGGAAGGATTCTCAGGGGTTACGGTGGGGATGAGGGTGACATAACTAGCAGCCTTCAGTTTATCGTACAGTTGGTCGATAGGTTCGACAATGGCAGTATATTGTTTAGGAGGTCTGCGATCAAAGTTGGGTCGAGGTTTAGAGAAATTTTGGCGAGTAAGGGGTTACTGATAGTGGGATGGTTGAGAGTTGTAGGTATGGTAAACATGAGCGGGCTGGGAATATCTGGGTGAAGTAGGTTGATAGGTAGGTGGTGGTTATGACTGATATGTTGGTGGTGGTGTTTGGTATGAGGGTGCTACGTAAGTTTGTGGAGGTTTTGGATGATATGTAAGTGGAGGTGTTTGGTAGGTTTGATATTTTAGTGGGGATTTGGTTCTCTGTGCAACCATCACGGCTCCCACATCTCTTTTCTTGGATACACCGCCAGACTATAGGGCCTTATTTGTAGCTTGTAAGGCTTCAAAATTGGTGACCATACCGCTGTTGATTTGTTCCTCAATTCTCTCACCCAATTTGATAATACCAGAGAACTTATGGTTCTCGATCACCATCAACCGCTCATAGTATTGTGGATCTTGATCTCGGACAAAGAACTTATTCATTTGTTCTTCATCTAAGGCGAGCCTGACCTTAGCATCCTCAAATCTCCAGCGAGTAGCATACTCGCGAAAAGTTTCCGTAGACTTCTTCTTCAGATTCTGAATGTAGAACACATCTGGCACATTCTCCGTATTAAACCTGAACCGCTCCATGAAGTCGGACGCCATGCTTACCCAATTTGACCATTTCCTGGGGTCTTGGTTGATGTACCAAGACAGAGCATCTCCTGTTAAGCTCCTCATGAACAGCTTCATGCGAATCTTTTCATCTTTCCCTACTCCAACCATCTTATCACAGTAGGTCCTCAGATGGACCCTCGGATCACCTGTACCATCAAACATTTTGAACTTAGGAGGTTTGTACCCCTCGGGCAGTTCGACGTGGATGGGGTTGTTGTGATGGCATGATTCCTGGGCGTAAGCTGTGAAGGTGGTCATTTGTGGAATTTTGTGGCTCGGGAATGAGTAGCAGAGTATTTCTTGGGGTGTGGCAAGCATTGCATTGCGTTGGAAGAGTTTGAATCTTTGGTGGAGTGGTGTGGTGATGGGTAGTGGTATGATTTTGCTTGTTTGGGGTGTTTTGAGGAGGTATAGGATTTTGGGTGTTGGGATGGTTGACATCTGGCACACTGAGCGTAAATGACAAGTTTGCCAAATTTTAGACCTGCTCAAGCTCTCCCTATAGCTTCAACAACTTCTGTTCGAGCTGTGACATGGGCTCATTCTGAACTTGAATACCCTGGCCGTCAGTGGCCTCTACCCGTTCAATTGTGTTTTTTTCCTGATATTGCTTGAATCTTCCATTTTCTTTTTGCCTTTGCTTCTTCCTTTAGGAGGACTAGGAGGAGGAGATGGTGGATGGCCCATGGATCTTGTGAGGTATGATGATGATGCCAGAGTGAACGAACCAGCCTTTAGGGAGGGGAATAATAAAAAAAAGAAAACAAAAACAAAACAAAAGGTAGCCAAGTCCATGAGGATTATGAAAAAGTATTGCTATATTTAAACACATAGTACGGGAATATAAAGCGTGTCCTAATTTGGGAGCCTCGTTGTGCCCGAGGTAGGCCTAGAGACAAATTGATTTGGAGAACTTAAATGCCGAAATGCTTCATTTCATTAATGTAAAAATAGAAGAGTCCAAAACAATACTAAAGTAATAAACAAGAAATAAAGTCACTAATGGCCATTGGCCTTATTACATTGATAAAGAAAAAAAAGAAATCCTATCCTACTTGGTCCTAGAAGGACCTTCCCCAGATTCGGCATCCTTGATTCCATCGAATAGGTTCCCCAGCCTACGAAGTCCTAGTAGCAGGTACGCTCTGGCCAGATGTCTACCTCCATTCCCCTCAGCCTTTTGACAGTCTTCAACCCTCTTGATGATCTTACCCTTCAGCTCGACTATGCCTTGCTCCAAGTAACCCAGCTTTCTATTGGCGCGGATGGCCATGTCTTTCCATTCTTCAATCAACCTCTTGTTGGTTTCGTGCATTTCACGGTGCTCGTTCTCACATTTACGGATCCTTTTGCGCAGTTGATTATACTTGACCTGAGGCTCAGCCTTTTCATCTATGATCATGTGGCCTCGGATGAACCCTGGCCTGCCTAGACCATCCCAGTTGTCTTCTAACCACCCTGAGTAGAAAGGTGTACAACATGCGTGTATCTGTCTGGTTCAATCGTGTCCTTTTCCATTATGATGTTACAGTGCCACATGTGTTAGGCTTGGCACTTGTGAGGAGTATCATCATCCTGAAAGTCGGCTCGGAAATGGCTCATCTTGTCGACCCTCGGTATAATTTGCTTTCTGCCTGCTTGTCTCATGACCCGGAGAGGGACGTAAGGATATTTTCCTCTCAAACCAATTAGTACCAGGAATGGTGCATCCCTAGACCTGACAATGATTTCATCTGTTGGAAACCACTCGGGCATCCACTGTATCTGCTTCTCAGTCAGATTATCGAAGAATTCTACCCATTCTTTGGCAGTCTCGGGCTGAGCAAACCTGTCAGAAATATATGTCATTCATTTTGGGTGATGGAAAGCGATGTGGTCGTTCCATGCCCTTCGCTGAAATTCTTGCTGGTATTGGCCTTTTTGGAGGTGTTCTAAGAACCAGAGTTGTAGTAATAGGTTGCAGCCTTCGAAGTGCTTAGCTCCTCTTTAACATTTTTTTAAGGCTCGATAGAGGTCTGAGATGATCATAGGAACAATGTGGAAAGTCTGCCCACCAATTCCCTCCATCAATGTCTTGGTTACCATGGCTAGCCTAGTGTGGATCCTTTCTTTCTTTGTTGGAAACACGGTCAATCCCATGAAGCAAACAATGAAGACGAACACCATACAGCGAATGTGTCCCAAAGATGTTATGGCGAATTCGCCATGGTAGGTACTGTATGACTTGTTGTAACGGTACCTTTCATACAAATACTCGAAAGGGATGTACGACTCCTTCAGACACTCTAACACTGTGTTCTTCTTTAAACCCATCATTTTCAAGAAACCTTTGCCTGTGCGGTTTTCAGGTATTAACAACCCAGGAGTTTCCCAAACTAATTCCGCCAGTCCTCCTATTTCCTCTAGCAATGGTGTCATTTCAATGTTCCCAAAGCGAAAGACGGCTCTTTCACTATCCCAGAATAGAGTGGCAGCCTCTATCAACATGTTGTTGGGTTGAATGTCTAGGAGAGACGATGGGGTACCCAAGTATTTCTTGACGAGTATCTTATCACTAGAATGAAGGTCCCCCTACCAGTTCAGAAGATTTGGGTGAATGTTGGTAACCATGTCGAATCTACGGACTTCGTGCCTCATATTTCTGCAAGGTAAACATGATTAGGCCCTTACCCCCACTAGACTCGAATATTTAACATCTATGATTAGCATACAAGTATTTAGTTCTCCAAATAAATGCACAGAATGTGATTATGTCCATTGGGATTGTGAAAACCCGGTGGACTTTGGACAAGGCTGTCTTAAAGGCCATTGTGCGGACAATACATTAGCCTAACTAGGTTTGACCATGATGCATGTAGCAGTATAACGGAGTAAGTTTTCTATGGGGTTTTAGACATGTACCCTTGAGCGGACAAGTTAAGGGAGAAAGGCACAGAATCGTTGACTGCACCGCTGATCGACTAGTTTTACCGCAAATAAGCCTTTCCGAATTTAGGGGTGATAAAATAGGAAGGGAGCAATCACTCATCAAATGTTGTTATAGGATTTATTTTGGCACGAGTGGAGTATGATGTTGAGCATGATTATGCAATAAATAAGCAGTAAAGGCACGTAGTCATGTATTTGCACGCTATGAAAGTAGTAAATACAACGGTTATAATTTAAAAGGCGATTACAAAGAAAAGACACAAGAAAACATTTCAGTTTTGCTTTTTGAGGAGAATTAAATGCTTGAACGAAATAAAAAATTAATTGCACGTAAGGGGAATGGGAAGAGGTACAATTCACAAAGTAGTTTGAAATGGTAAGAGCCTAGAAATCCCCAGCAGAGTCGCCATGCTGTCGCGCGCCCTTTTTCAACTCCTTTCGGATCGGTCAGGGTCTTTGACATTATTAGGACAACTCGTTTCCTGTTGGGAAGGGGGTATGCAAGGATTCGAAGAGTCGCCACCTAACGATTTTAAGGTGCGTTAGGGCACCTTTTTGGGGTCATTTACAAACAAGATTAGGTAACCAGTGATAGGGTAAGGGCATGAAATTACTCTAAGGGGAAGGTGTCAGGCCCCCCTCAAAGTCCACAACTGTGGTTCCCGACCAAGCAACTTTGTGAATTTGAGCACGTAGCAAATAAGCAATTAATGTTTAAAACAAGTAAAGGATTTTGAAAGGATCACAGTCTAAGCATACATGTGTTACTAAGGTTTGGAAAATATTTAATATCTAAGCAAGGTTTTGAAAGAGTTATAATCTAAAAATATAGAGGGGTCCTAGGTTGTTTGTCATATGGATCACATCAGTAAAATACCCAGTAATCACTCCTCAAAGAGGGGCTACACGTGGTATTAGCGCACTAGTCATCATATCCATATCTACTCTTCCCACCCCGTAAAGGTTATTAAAGTGAGTGTTGGTCAACGACCTCTATTGTGTGTTGTTACCTGTTCTTTCCTAATAGATCTGGAGGAGTTTAGGACCTCTACCTATAAGGGAAGTTCTAGGAAGACCCTAAGGTTTAAAGTGAAAATTCTAAGGCGATAGATAGAAACATATAGGACTGCAAGTAGTGGGAACACAGAATAACAGATAAAAGGCTCAGGTTTACCTCCACAGGTAATGCAAATAGACAACACGACTCAAACACAATTAAGGGCAGTATTTAAATTCAAAATCCTAAGACATGGTGTGTAGGTGAATCCAGAACATAGGCAAATATGTAGACTTGTTTTATAACTCAGAAAGGCCCTAATCAGTTTGCCTACTAATTTTAAAACCTGTTGAGTATTAGGCAGCTTACACAAAAGAAGCACATTTTCAGTTTTAGACAATTTAATTACCGAAGGCTTGCATAGGCAGGGGCAGTGTATACCAATTACAAGAATTATTTAGAGAAAAACTATTTGAAATTATATTACCTAAACATGTTGTTATTAGCGTTCAGAACTCTGAATTATTGCTAGTTTATTGCGAAAACTGAGTGAAATTGTTTTTGTTCCTTTTTATGCATCAGTAATTAGACTAGGTGTGCTTAAGCGAGTATGAATGAAATCCTAAAGACATGGTATCTAGTGCACAGAGATGCAGAATGATGTATATGCAGATCCTAAGCAGGATTTTCTAGATGCACAAGTATTACAGCGTTTAAATATGATTTCAGAAGATGTGAAGATGACATGTTTATAAGTGTGCATGGCAGCAAGAAGCATGATTATAGAATATACCAGTTATTAGCATATTTTCTAACGCATGGTTTTTTAAGTGATATGACAGTAAGATGAATATGCTGAAACAGTAGACATAAGACCTAGGGAGCATAATTTCTAATTCCTGATTTTGAACATATTGGTCCTAGACATGATTTCTATTGCGCAAATAGGGAATATAAACCTAATAACATGGTTTCTACCCTTTAATATCTATAGCATGCATAGTTACCCCTTTCCCTTTTCACTATCCATCCCCAAGAGTTATTTACAATAACTATTACAGACCATTCATATAAATTACATAAATGAATAAAGAAAAGAAGAAGCTACACTATAGGGAGCCTATTGATAGGCCCAAAGTCTCCAGAAGTTCTCAATGCCATTAGTGTTTCAACAGCCTTTCATATAATCCAGGTGTGTCAGAGTTCCTTAAGGACCTCAAGGGATCCCGAACAGTGCTCACACCCAGATTTTCATAACCATACTTAGTAAGTGCAGTGTGGAAGGGACAGCTCTAATGCATCATAGTTCAGAGGGATCTCATAGGGATCCCAAAGCAGTCACACATTAGAGGGGCAGAACTTAGATTTCTAATAGTATAGTGAGAGTGTTTGACATAGTTTTGAAAAGGTTAAATTCGGAAAGCAGTTTTTTTGTTTGAAATAAGTTTAAAGAACAATAGAAGAGTTTCTTGGGGAAAAAAGTTTTGAAAGGGAAAAGAGAGTGGGACAATCAAGACAACAACTCAGAACAACACATAGAGCAAGAAAAGGAACCAAACCAGTTTAACAATCACAAGAAGGGAAATTAGGGGGTTGGGGACAACTAGGAAACACATAAGGGTTGGTACATGATAGGCAGAATTGCACATAAATTCAGAATCAGAGAAATCCTAAAGGGGGTGAGGACTGGGGATGCATTACAGACTTTACACAGAACCTAATAACCACAGCTTTACCACAAGGATGTTCAGGCAAGGAATCACAGGAATACAAGTGCGACAGAATCATTTTGAAGGATATAAAAGGGGTAACATGCTGAGTTTAAGGGAGGGGATACAATTTAAGAACCGTACTAGTAAAGTAATAAAGTAGACATGCTAATTACATGGTAAACAACAGAACCACAAGTAAAAGCACAGTAGATATAAGATGAATTGCAATACCAAAAAAACATGTTGTTTTTTAGGCTTTAAACTAAATTGAAGACATACCAGTTAAGAGGTAATAAGCACAGAATGAAGAGAAAGAGTGTATAATACTCAGTCTTTGCTTGCAGCCGACTGAGAGTAGAACATAACCAGAAAGAAGAGCAAGAGAGAATATGTGTGTGTAAGAGAGGGTTCTGAAAAATGTTTTGTTCGTGTTTGTGCTAATGAGAGAGTAGAGGTACTTATAGTTTGAAAATAGGCAGAAGCATATGGTAACAAATAATAGTTCACCCCAATTATAGAAGTAAATTACAATTAGAATCCAATCAATGTAAGTACTCCCCATAATTAATGAGTCATAGTTCAAACGGATACAAACAATGATAAACAAGGAAAGAAAAGTTAATTGAAGAACTGATTTTACCATATAAAGGGTGGTAAAAGTATAAAACATGCGATTGAGACTAAATACACAATATGCCAATTAAGGAAAGGGTATAAGAATTAATTTGAGCAAGTTGATTTATAGAAATAAAACAGGACATAGTTTAATTCTGGAAATAAGTCAAGAAAATCTCGAGTGAGATTCAAATCACAGGGAACCAGTGTCAATCAAAGGAAAACATCACAATTTTTAAGGAAAACGAAAAACCAGTAAAGAATATAGTGTAAAACCAATAAAGCACTAATCACAGAGATTCAAAAATGGTAAACCGATACTAGAAGAACACATATTAAGCAAACATCAGAAACCCTATGTAACGACCCGACCGGTCATTTTGAGCTCTAGCGCGCCGTTCAGCGGTTTGGGGCCATGAGCAGCTTCATTTTAGGTATTATGACTTGTACGCATGGTCGGAATTGAAATTCGGGAAGTTCGGGTGGATTTGGAAAGAAAATTCTCATTTCGGAATCCTTAAGTTGGAAGAATCAACTAACAGTGGAATTTTGAGTAAACAACATCTGAATCAGGATTTGAAGGTTCCAGCAGGTTCTTATGATGATTTTGGACTTGGGCGTATATTCGTATCGGGAGTCGGACAACCCGGGAGCGTTTCGGCGCATATTATGGAAGATAGCATTTTAGAAGAATTTCATAAATTTGGGTTGGAAGGCATTTCAGTAAGATTGTTACCCATTTGGGAATCCGAGCCTGAGAATAGCTTCGTATGGTGATTCTGGAGTTGGGAGCGTGATCGGAAGTGAATTCGGATGTCCGTAGGTCATTTTGAAGTCATTTGGCTAAAGATAGAAATTTGAAGGTTTTTGAGAAATTTGACCGGAAGTGGAAATTTTGATATCGGGGTCGGAATGCGATTCTGGAAGTTGGAGCAGGTCCGTAATGTTGAATATGACTTGTGTGCAAAATTTGGAGTCAATCGGACGTAATTTGAAAGGTTTCAACATCAGATGTGGAACTTTGATATTCCAAAGTTCATAAAGATTGAATTGGGGTGCGATTCATGATTTCGACGTTGTTTGATGTGATTTGAGGCCTCGACTAAGTCCGTGATACGTTTTCAGACTTGTTGGCACGTTCGGATGGGGTCCCGAGGGGCTTGGGTGAGTTTCGGGGTGGTTTCGGACCATTTCTAGGCCATTGATAGCTGCTCGTTTTTGGCTACAGCAGTGTGATACGCGATCCCGGGGATTTGGTCGCGATCGCGATAAGTAAAATGAGAGAAATGGGCCAGTGAATCGCGATCGCGTAGAGTAAATATTCTGCTGCACTGACTTGACTTCGGAGGCTCATATCTCACAGTATATAAGGAATTTTTAGATGGTGTAAAAAAGAAATTTGTAGATATTTGTATCTAGTTTCTAGAAGAGTAAACCATTTAGCATTTGGATTTGTGTACAAAGATATATGGCGGTTAGACTACAGGGTGTCCGGGAAGATAAAGAAGAAATTTGTGTTGCATAAGGCTGACTTTGGCAGCTTATATCTCGAAATCTATAAGGAACTGGGAGATGAACAAAAACATTAAATTGTAGATATCGGAGTCTAGTTTTCAGAACATTAAATCATTTGTCATTTGGAGTTTTGTGCAAAATGTTATGACCATTCTACTAGAGGCTATCCGGAAGAGCTGGGCATTTGTTCTTCGCGATCGCGAAGAGCAAATTTTGGGCTGGAAACTTTTGTACTTCGCGATCGCGAAGCATTTTCTGCGATCACGATGAGTAAATACCTGGGCAGAAGTTATATATCGAGGTTTCGGCCATTTTTATCATATTTGGAGCTATGGAGCTCGGATTGAAGCGATTTTTGAGGCGATTTTCACCATATGAAATGTGGTAAGTGTTTTCTTCACAATTTTGAGTTAAATACATGTGTATATATGGATTAGAACATGGAAACTAGTTGAAATTGTGGGTTTTTTGGTAGAAGACCTAGAGATTGGTATTTTAGATTTTGACCACGAAATTGAGCATGAAATTAAGAGTAAATTATATATTTGAGCTAGTAAAGTCATGGGTAATCATTATCTTCGAAAAATTTCGGAATCCGGCCACGTTGGCCCTGAAGGAAAATTGGTCAAATTTTCGAGCGGAGTTGGGAATTTATATAATTTGAATTGTTAACAAGTATTAGAGTATATTTTCATTAGTTTGCCGTTATTTGGCTAGTTTCGGAGCGTTGTGCAACGATTTGAGTCATCGGAAGGGCTTGGAAGCCGGTTATGGAATTTTGGAGCGGGGTAAGTCTCCTTTCTAACCTTGTGAGGCGGAATTGTCCCCCTAGGTGAGCTAATTAAATATGTGCTACTATTTGTGGGGGCTACGTACGCACGAAGTGACGAGGGTTCGTGCGTAGCTACTTATGTCCGGGTAGTCTAGGACCCAAAAGCATGTTTTAATTGTCGTATTTGTAATCTTATTAATGAAAATTAAGTGTTTAAACCTTACTAAACTTGGTAAAAAGAAAATGGATTTCTGGAAAAGATTTAAATACTATTTTTGTGACCTTTAAAAGAGAAATTTGTCATTTACTTGAGTATTTGTTTTCTCGATGTAGTCGGGGTGGACTGTTTGATTGTGCATGACTGCATGTGACCGCTTCGCAATTTACATTCCGCGAGCGGAGTGTTATTTTCCCCACTCTCATGGAAGCGGGCCGTACGCCACGGCGAGATTGAAAGATGAAATTATGGTTTGGGTCGTTCGACCCTCAGCAGTGCACATATATGATAATTATGATGGCTCAGGCCGGTTGTCCTTATCCCGTATGCGCATGTTAAATTGTTAATGATTTCATGGATTTTGAAGTGACAAGATATTTGGGGAACATGAAGTAGTAATTATTTATTTACTTCCAGTATTTATTTGAATTACAGTTATCTTTAATGTTTACTGTTTTTATCATCCTCGTATGCCTATTACTGATATCATATCGTGTTAAATTATTTTGTTGGACCTTAGTGAGTGTCAAGTCGACCTCTCGTCACTACCTTTTCGAGGTTAGGCGGGATACTTACTGAGTACACGTTGTTTTCGTACTCATGCTACACTTGCTGTGCATTTTGTTGCACAGGTACCTTCATAGCAATATGGCTGACTTGGAGACTTAGACGAGATGCATCATTCGGAGATGACCCGCAGTCGGCAGAGTCTTCCTCTATGTATTGTATTCTCATTTTTATTCATTGTTCAACTTGTATTTCGGACAAGTTTTGTAGAATTTGTAAAATTCTTAGAAATTGCTCTTGTACTTGTGTCACCGAGTTCTGGGATGTGTTTGGGATGTATTTTATCAAAATGGAATATTGGACTGTTATTTCTACTTAATGAATTTTATTTAGATATTGCGTGTTAAGTGAAAGGTAATGGTTTCAAAATGCTAAAACAGGAAATTCAACTTAACCATTTAATGATTGGCTTGCCTGACAGTAGTGTCCGGCGCCATCACGACCTTATGGATTTTGGGTCGTGACACCCTAATCACGAAATTAGGGATTCGAATAACAAAATAGCAGATAATTAAAGGAACCAGTAGACAATCATGGTTTAGGCATAAGCGACAAAGAATCAGAATCCCTAACAACAATTAAAGAGTAGGAATCACAAAATCACACACTACTCATGAAGACAGAGTAGTTATACTAGAACAGTTAAAACAACATTGCAAAATAACTCTGATTCACAGATTGAACCCAATAAATTTGGGAATTTTTATCAAAAGGAATCGAACAAAAAAAGAATGGCTCAAATAATGCTTAAACATGATAAAATCATGAAATAATACTAAGAAGTTAGAAGGAAACTGTTTTGTAAAGGATTTTGAAACCCTAGTTTTAAAAGTGAAGAACCGTTTTAGAAACAGGAAAAATCTTTTAAAGAAAACATAGAAACAAATCATGGTAGGTGTAGATCTGTTACAGATCTAAAAGAATCGGAAAGTTTAAGAGTTAGGGTTTCAAAGAGAACCCAGAAAGGATGAGAAAAACCCCCAAAATATTACCGGTTTTAGCTGGAAAGTGGTAGATCTTACTCGAACAGCCATAGATGGCCGAAAAAATGGCATGGGATCGAAGGAGGTGGGTGAACCGCCTCTGGTTCACTTGAAGGCCTCGAAACGATGATACACGTTCAACGGGGAAGCCACGAGGCTTGTAAGTGGTGGAATCGCCATAGATTCCGGCAAGGAGACGCCCAGAGAAAGGAGGAGACAGGCTCAGCAGGTGGAGCGTTTAGAGAGAGATGAAAGAGTTGAGAAGTAAGAGGGAAAGAATGAGAGACAGGGGGTAGTCGTTTAGGGCTTAATTATGGTAAGGGGTGATCTGGACCGTTGATTGAAATTAATCAACGGCTCAGATTAAGTAAGGGATTGGGCCAGGTGGTGTAAAGACTGGGCTTGGGTCTGGGTTAATCAAATTGGGTTTCAGGTTCTGGTCTAATTTGGGCTAGAATTTAAATAAAGAGTGGCTAATTATTAAATACCCAATTAAAATTAAATAAAATAATTTATAAAATAGATGATAATTGTAAAAATGAAATTGATGCTTAATAAATTGAATTAAAATGCTTAATTAGTATTTATAAAATACAAGTAACTAATTAATGGATAAAAATAGTATAAAACACGTGATTGGGCTATAATTGCAAAGTTATTGCAATTATAGCCAAAGAGTGCCAATT
The DNA here is from genome assembly GCA_005239525.1 of Nicotiana knightiana. Taxonomy (NCBI): domain Eukaryota; kingdom Viridiplantae; phylum Streptophyta; class Magnoliopsida; order Solanales; family Solanaceae; genus Nicotiana; species Nicotiana knightiana. The sequence goes on along the minus strand of ML416709.1, from coordinate 4,702 downwards.
TGGCTAATTGTAAAATAATTTGATCTTAATAGGACCAAAAATAATACATTAAGTCAAGAAATATTTTTTGAAATCATTTGTAATGCGATTTTGTAATTAATTATTAGAAATAAAATGTTAGATAAATCAAAATAAATTAATAAAAATATGGGAAAATTATAGAAAAATACCAATTGCTACGAAAGCCTGATTTTGAAGGTATATATGCAAATTAAAAATAATTTGAAGAAAAATTGGGTATCAACAGCCCTAACACACTTTAATTCGTTAGGTGGCGACTCTTCAAACTCCTTATATCCCTATTCCCAAAAGGAAACGAGTTGTCCCAATAATGTCAAGAACCCTGACCAATCCGAAAGGAGAGGATAAAGAGGGCGCGACACTGATGAGGTCACCTCAACCTCCACTGGCGGTTGTATCTGCAGTATAATGGGATTGAGTATGACTGCGGGCTTCTTGGGATCATCACCCTATTTGATTAGCATGATTGATCCATCTGTATCCCATTCTTCATCTAACTCTATCATCTTGACGCCTTCACCCCTGTGATCTGGGAGGGGGTTACTGCGGACATTAGGCGTAGCCTCCTTTGCCTGGATGATTTTGTTGTCAATCAAAGCCTGGATTTTTTCCTTCAATGTGCGGCACTCGTCGATGGTATGTCCTTTCATGCCCTAATGGTATGCACAAGTCTTGTTTAGGTTAACCTATTGGGATGAGTTCTCCGTGACCACAACAGGGAAGTGAGTTCCATAACCAGCAACCTTCAATCTTTCATACAGCTGGTCGATGGGTTTAGAAATGGCAGTATATTGTTTGGCTGGTCTACGATCGAAGTTAGGTCGTGGTCTTGGGAAGTTTTGATGGGTTGGAGGTGACTGAAAATGAGATGGTTGAGAATTATAGGTATGATAGGCAGTGGCTGGTTTGGAATATCTGGGAGATGAGGGTTAATATGTAGGTGGAGGTGATGGTTGATATGTAGGTGGATGTGATGATTGATATGTAGGTGGAGGTGCTTGGTACGTGAATGGGGAGGTTTGATATATCAATGGAGTTTTGGGTCCTTGGGCAACCATTACTGCTCGCACGTCCTTCTTCTTAGATATACCACCGGACTGCAATGCTTTGTTGGTGTCCTGCAGTGCTATAAAGTTTATCACCATCCCGTTTCTGATGCCTTCCTCGATCCTTTCACCAAGTTTGATGATATTAGAGAAATTGTGGTTTTAATAACCATCAACTTCTCATAGTATTGCGGATCGTGTGCTCTGACGAAGAACTTGTTCATCTGTTCCTCGTCCAATGCCGGCCTGACTTTGGCTTCTTCCGACCTCCAACGAGTAGCATACTCGCGGAAAGTCTCAGTAGGTTTCTTCTTGAGGTTCTAAATGTAAAAGACATCTGGTGCATTCTCCGTGTTGAACCTGAACCGGTCCATGAAATCAGACGCCATACTCACCCAATTGGACCGTTTCATAGGATCTTTGCTGAAGTACCAGGATAAAGCATCTCCCGTAAGACTCCTCATAAAAAGCTTCATCCAGATCTTTTCATCCTTTCCGACCCCGACAAGCTTGTCACAATAGGTTCTTAGATGAACTCTGAGATCTCCTGTACCGTCAAACATCTCGAACTTGGGAGTTTTGTAACCCTCTGACAGTTTTACATCCGACTATATGCATAGTTCTTCATAGTTCAGGCCTTCTATCCACTTGCCTCCTTCTACGCCTTGGACTCGGCTGGTCAACTTCTTGAGCTCCTCGGAAGGTTCTTAATGAGAATGTCCTTCTCATTGGATTCTGGTGCATGAGATATGGGTTGAGTAGAGTGAGGTAGGGTCTCCACATATATGGGATTATTCTGGTGACCTGGAGTTTGAGTATAGTGGTGATCGTTGGTGGAATTTTGGGGTTCAGGAATGACTGGTGGAGTGTTTTGTGGGATGTGGTAGGTGTTTGGCTAGTACTGTGGTGGGATAGTTTGATTTTGTGGTGGAGTTACTTAATGGTGAGGTGGGGGAGCATTTTGTGGGAGCTTGTTGGGTGTTTTTTGAGGTGGTGCAGGGTTCTGAGTGTTTGGATGACTGACGTCTGGGACGCTGAGTGAGAAGGATAGGTTTGCTACATTCCGTACATGCTCGAGCTCACCATGGAGTTCTAGTATTTTCTGTTCAAGCCGCGAGACTGCATCATTTGGGGCCTGAGTACCCCTACCCTCAGAAGTTTCTGTATGTTCAACCTGTGTGTTGTTTTCCTTTATGGTGTTGTTCAAGTCTTCCATTTTTGCTTTTCTCTTTTCCTTTTGGTGGACTAGGAGGAGGAGAAGGTGGAGGGCCCTTGGATCTTGTGTGATAAGCTGATAATTCCAGTATGCACGAACCAACCGTTGGGGAATGGGAAAAAGCAAAAGAAAGGAAAAAAAAGGTAGCCAAATCAGTAATGATTTTGAAAAGACTACTTGCAGTATTTAAACATGTATTGCAGAAATGAAAATTCATGTCCTAATTTGGGAGCCTCATTGTGCCCAAGGTAGGCCTAGCGAAAAATTTATTTGGAGAACTTAGATGCCAGCAAATGCCTAATTTCATTAATATAAAAATAGACGAATCCCAAAACGACACTAAGATAATAATAAAGATAAGTTACTATTGGAACTTGGCCTTATTACATTTAGGAAAGCAGATAAATCTAGCCTACTTGGTCCCAGAAGGACCTTCCCCAGACTTGACCTTCTTGACTCCATCAAATAGGTTCCCCAGCTCGCGCAAACCAAGCAGCAGGTAAGCTCTAGCCAAGTGTCCTCCCTCGCTTCCTTCAGCATTCTGGCAGTCTTCGATCCTCTTTATGATTTTTCCCTCCAGATCCATGATCACGCTCAACTATGTCTTCTGTAAAGACTAAACGGGCGTTGCAAATATAAATCTGGGGTATTAAGCCCAAAGTCGATCCCACGAGGAATTGAACGTATCAATTGAGTTTATTAAATACTAAACTGGTGTTTAGTCAAGTTTCTCAAGACTTTTAAATATCAACTTGTGTTGTTTAACTAATTCTACTAACAAAATAATCAACTAGTAATTAATCTAACAATTTAATGTAAACAATAATATTAAAGGTCTAAGGTTATGGTTTCCCCCGTTGGTGAATTCTTTCTCCGATACTTCTTATAGCTTAATTAATCGTCTCTATCAATCATGAACTCTCTATCTACCATAAATCTCTTTCAAGTAATTATGATAATTTACTAGACGCACTCTCTCAAGTTACGCTAGCTAGAT